>WSYH01000270.1:25684-91322 GCA_036426205.1 Ascaphus truei
CGGTATGAGCGTTCCTGTTACCTGAGGCGACGAGGAGGAGAAAGTCGGTAAGGTTGTAATGGGTCCTTGATTTTACCTGGACACGAGGAGAGTAGGGTGTATAAGTGGTCCTGTACTGACACGCAAGAGAAGTCAGGTGGTATAAGGTACTGATAGCTGACACGAGAGAGTGGTGGTATAAGTGTCTGTACGGACACAGAGAGTTGGATTGTACTACATCGAGAGATCTGGGGGTAAGGTCGTCCTGTACCTCGAAACGAGGAGAGTGGGTGGTTAAGTGTCCTGTAGCCTGACACGAGCGAAGTTGGTGGGTATAAGTGTCTGTACTGACATCGAGAGAGTGTGGTTAAAGTGTCCTGTAGCTGTACCGAGGAGAGTGGTGGTATAAAGTGATCCTGTAGCTGACACGGGATCAGGTGTGAAGAAGAGAGACTACGGTTGTGGGGGGGTATAAGTGTCCTGTAGCTTGAACCAGGAGAGAGTTGTGGTATAGGGTCCTGTACCTGCACGAGAGAGTGTGTGGTGTAAGTGTTCCTGTACCTGACACGAGAGAGTGGTGGTATAAGTGTCCTGTACGCTGTGACACGAGAGGGTGGTGTATAAGTGTCCTGTAGCTGACACGAGAGAGTGTGGTGGTATAAGTGTCCAATGTACCTGACAGAGAGAGTGGTGGTATAAGGTCCTGTAGCTGACAGAGAGAGTTGTGGTATAAGGTTCCTGTACTGACAGAGAGAAGAGTGGTGGTATAGTGTCCTGTACTTGACACGAGAGAGTGGTGGTATAAGTGTCCTGTAGCTGACACGAGAGAGTGGTGGTATAAGTATCCTGTACCTGACACGAGAGAGTGGTGGTATAAGTGTCCTGTAGCTGACACAAGAGAGTTGTGGTATAAGTGTCCTGTAGCTGACACGAGAGAGTGTGGTATAAGTGTCCTGTACCTGAAACAGAGAGTGTGTATAAGGTCTGTACCTGAACGAGAGAGTGGAGTGGTGGTAAGTGTCCTGTAGCTGACACAAGAGAGTGGTGGTATAAGTGTCCGTAGCTGACACAAGAGAGTGGTGGTATAAGTGTCTGTACCTGACACGAGAGAGTGGGATAAGTGTCCTGTAGCTGACACGAGAGAGTTGTGGTATAAGTGTCCTGTACCTGACACAAGAGAGTGGTGGTATAAGTGTCCTGTAGCTGACCCAGAGAGTTGTGGTAAAGTCCTGTAGCTGACACAGGAGGAGAGTGGTGGTATAAGTGTCCTGTAGCTGACACGAGAGAGGTTGTGGTACTAAGTGTCCTGTACCTGACACAAGAGAGTGTGGGTATATAAGTGTCTGTACCTGACACCGAGAGAGTGGTGGTATAAGTGTCCTGTAGCTTGACACGAGGAGAGAAGTGGTGGTTATAAGTGTCTGTAGCTGACAGAGAGAGTGGGTGATATAAGTGTCCTGTACTGACACGAGAGAGTGTGGTGGGTATAAGTGTCCTGTAGCTGACACGAGAGAGTTGTGGTTATAAGTGTCCTGTACCTGACACGAGAGGTGGTGGTTATAAGGTCTGTAGCTGACACAAGAGAGTTGTGGTATAAGGTCCTGTAGCTGACACGAGAGAGTTGTGGTATAAGTGTCCTGCTGACCTGACAAGAGAGGTGGTGTGGTATAAGTGCCTGTACCTGACCGAGAGAGTGGTGGGTATAAGTGTCCTGTAGCTGACACAGAGAGAGTGTGGGTATAAGTGTCCTGTAGCTGCACAAGAGAGTGGTGGTTATAAGTGTCTCTGTAGCTGACGGAGAAGAAGAGGTTGGTATAAGTGTCTGTACCTGACACAGAGGAGTGGTGGATAGTGTCCTGTACTGACACAGAGAGATGTGGTATAGTGTCCGTGCTGACACGAGAGAGAGTTGTGGATAAAGTGTCCTGTACTGACACAAGAGAGGGTGGTATAAGTGTCCTGCCTGACACGAAGAGTAGAGAGTGGTGGTATAGTGTCCTGTACCTGACACGAGACGAGAGAGGTGGGGTATAAGTGTTCTGTAGACCTGACACAAGAGAGTTGTGGTATAAGTGTCCTGTAGCTGACACGAGGAAGTTGTGGTAGTTATAAGTGTCCTGTACCTGACACAGAGAGAGTTGTGGTATAAGTGGCCTGTACAACCGACACAGAGAGTGGTGGTATAAGTGTCCGCTAGCTGACACGAGAGAGTTGTGGTATAAGTGTCCTGTACCTGACACAAGAGTGGTGTATAAGTTGTCCTGTACACTGACACGAAGAGAGAGAGTGGTGTATTGTGTGCCTGTACCTGACGAGAGAGAGTGGTGGTTATAAGTGTCCTGTAGCTGACACAAGAGAGTTGTGGTATAAGTGCCTGTAGCTGACAGAGAGAGTTGTGGTATAAGTGTCCTGTAGCTGAACGAGGAGGGTGGTGGTATAAGTGTCCTGTAGCTGACCGAGAGAGTGGTGGTATAAGTGTTTCCTGTACCGACCGAAGAGAGTGGTGGTATACAGGGTCCTGTAGCTGACACAGAGAAGTTGTGGGTATAAGTGTCCTGTAGCTGACACGAGAGAGTTGTGGTAAGTGTCTGGACCTTGACACGAGAGAGTGGTGGTATAAGTGTCTTGTACTGCCACACGAGAGAGTGGTGGTCTAAGTTGCCTGTAATGGAACGGAGAGTGTTGTGGTCTAAGGTGTCCGCTGACACGAGAGAGTTGTGGTATAAGTTCCTGTACCTGCACTAGAGAGTTAGTGGATCTAAAGTGTCCTGTACCTGAGAACGAGGAGAGTGTGAGGTTATAAGTGTCCTGTAGCTGACACGAGAGAGTTGTGGTATAAAATCCTGTACTGACACAAGAGCTGAGAGTTCCTTATCATCTTTAGGTCCTGTACCTGAGACCAGTGTGGTATAAGTGTCCTGACCTGACACAAGAGAGTGTGTTCTGAGGTTATAGTGTCCATGTAGGACACAAAGAGGAGTGGTGGTATAAGTGTCCTGTACTGACTACAAGAGAGTTGTGTGGTTATAAGTGTCCTGTAGCCTGACCACACGGAGCGTTGTGTTTTTTTTTTTTTTTGTTGTGTATAGTGTCCGTATACTGACACAAGAGAGTGGTGGGTATAGTGTCCTGTTACCTGACACGAGGTGTGTGGTATATAGTTCCTGTACCTGACACATGAGAGATGTTTGTATAGTGTCTGTACCTCGAAACAAGGTGAGTGAAGAGTGGTTATACGTGTCTGTACTGAGAGAGTGGTGGTAAGTGTCTGTACCTGACACGAGAGAGTGGTGGTATAAGTGTCCCTGTAGCCTGACACGGAGAGTGTGGTATAAGTGTCCTGTAGCTGACACGAGAGAGTTGTAGGTATAAGTGTCCTGTACCTGACACGAGAGAGTTGTGGTATAAGTGTCCTGTACCTGACACAGAAGAGTGGTGTGGTATAAGTGTCCTGTAGCTGCACGAGAGGATGTTGTGGTTATATTGTCTGTACGCTGACACAAGGGATGGTGGTATAAGTGTCCTGTACCTGACACGAGAGAGTGTGGTATAAGTGTCCCTGTACCTGACACGAGAGAGTGGTGGTATAAGTGTCCTGTAGCTGACACAAGAGAGTTGTGGATATAGTGCCTGTACTGACATGAGAGAGTTGTGGTAAATGTCCTGTAGCTGACACGAGAGAGTGGTGGTATAAGTGTCCTGTACTGACACGAGAGAGTGGTGGTAAGTGTCCTGTAGCTGACACAGAGAGAGTGGTGGGTTAAAGTGTCCTGTAAGCTGACACGAGAGAGTGGTGGTATAAGTGTCCGTAGCTGACACGAGAGGGAGTTGTGGTATAAGGGTCCTGTAGCTGACACGAGAGGAGAGGTGGTATAAGTGTCCTGTAAATGAAACGAGAAGGGTGGTTAAGTGTCCTGTAGCTGACACGAGAGAGTGGTGGTCTAAGGTCCTGTAGCGACACGAGAGAGTTGTGGTCTAGTGTCCTGTAGCTGACACGAAGAGTGTTGTGGTATAAGAGTCCTGTACCTGACACGAGAGAGTTGTGGTTAAGTGTCCTGTACCTGACACGAGAGAAGTTGTGTGGATAAGTGTCCTGTAGATGGACACGAGAGAGTGGTGTGTAAGTGTCCTGTAGTGACACGAGAGAGTGGTGGTATAAGTATCCTGTACCTGACACGAAGAGGAAGTTGGTGGGATAAGTGTCCTGTAGCTGACACAGAGAGAGTTGTGGTATAAGTGTCCTGCTACGCTGTGTACACGAGAGAGTGGTGGTATATACAGTGTCCTGTAGCTGAAACGATCGCGAGTTTGTGGTATAAGTGTCCTGTAGCTGACACGAGAAGAGTTCGTGGTATAGTGTCCTGTAACCTGGACACGAGGTGGTGGTATGTCCTGTAGCTGGCAGCGCGTGGTGTGGTATAAGTGTCCTGTACGCATTGGATAAGCGAGACGAGTTGTGGTATAAGTGTCCTGTAGCTGACACGAGAGAGTTGTGTGGGGGGGGTGTGTCATAAGTGTTCCTGTACCGTGAACGAGAGATGGTAGTTGTTGTGGCTAATAAGTGTCTGTACTGACACGAGGGAGAGTGGGTGAGGTGCGTAGAAGTTCTGTAGCCTGACACGAGAGAGTGGGTGGGTTATAGTGTCCTGTAGCTGACATAGAGAGTGGTGGTATAAGTATCCGGTACGTGACACGAGAGAAGTGGTTCAGGATAGTGTCCTGTACTGACACCGAGAGTTGTGGTATAAAGTGTCTGTAGCTGACACGAGAGCGAGAGAGGAGTAGTGGTATAAGTGTCCTGTAACTGACCAAGAGAGTGGTGGTATAAGTGTCCTGTACGACCGAGCATGAGAGTATGGTGGATATAGGTCCTGTAGCTGACACAAAGAGAGTGTGGAGTATAAGTGTCTGGTAGCTGACACAAAGAGAGTGTGGTTACAAAGTGTCCTGTAGCTGACACGAGGAGAGTTGTGGTATGAGTGTCCTGTACTGACACAAGAGAGTGGTGGTATAAAGTGTCCTGTACTGAGAAACGCGAGGAGAAGTGGTGGTATAGGTCCTAGTTAGACGACGAGAGAGTGTGGTATAGTGTCCTGTACCTGAGCACAGGAGGAGTGGTGGTAATAGGTACCTTCATGTAGCTGAACAAAGAGAGTGTGGTGAAGTGTCCTGTTAGCTGACACAGAGAGTGGTGGGTATAAGAGGTCCTGTAGGACACGAGAGGTTGTGGTTATAAGTGTCTGTACTGACGAGAGGAGAGGATGTGGTATAAGTGCCCTGTAGATGACATGAGAAGGGGAGGGGTTGTGGTATAGGGTCCTGTACTTGACACGGAGAGATGGTGGTATATAAGTGTCCTGTACCTGACACGAGAGAGTGGTGGTATGTGTCCTGTACCTGACCGAGAGAGTGGGGGAGTATAAGTGTCTGTAGCTGACACGAGAGAGTGGTGGTATAAGTGTCCTGTAGCTGACGACGAGAGTGGTGGTATAAGTGCCTGTACCTGAAACGAGAGAGTGGTGATATAAGTGTCCTGTAGCTGCAAAGAGAGTTGTGGTGTATAAGTGTCCTGTAATCTTCGAAAGGAGGGGTTGTTATAAGTTCCTGTACGCTGACACGCAGCACATGAAGTTAAATCCGAACGACACAAGACGAGTGCCAGCCGTAATGAACAGAAGGCCGGTATAAGGTCGTACGACCAAGAGTGTGTCAAGTGCCATAACACCGGAAGGGTAAAGTGTCCTTACCGCAAAGCATGGTGTAATCACGACCGGAAACAAAGCCAACGAGGGGGGTATTACAAAGGTCTGTAACGGACAACGACGCGAGCGTGGTGGTCATACAAGCTGTACACGAACGAAGCAGTGGTATTAATGTCCTACAAAAACGAGATAATGGTGTACATCAACGTCCGACGACAAGAAGTGTATGGCCTGAACTGACAGCCCAAAGAAGAGAGTGGTTGTGTATAAGTGCCATGTACCTGACACGAAGAGAGTTGGTGTATAAGTGTCCTGTACCGACAAAGAGGAGTCTTGTGGTATAAGTGTCCTGATAATGACATGAGAGAGTTGTGGTATAAGGTTCCCTTGTAGCTAGACACGAGAGAGTGGTGGTTGATTAAGTGTCCGGTACCCTGAACAAGAGGTGATAAGTGTGGTGATGGAGGTATTATAGTGCCCTGTACCTGAACGAGAGAGTGGTGGTTATGTGTACTGTACCTGGACACGAGAGGAGTGGTGAGAATTAGGTCCTGTACCTGACAAGCGAGAGAGAGTGGTGGTATAAGCTGTCATGCTACCTGACACGAGCGAGTGGTGTGATATAAGTGTCGTGTACCTGACACGAGAGGAGGGTGGTAGGTATAAGTGTCCTGTACTGACAAGAGAGTGAGTAGGTGCGTCCTAAAGGTGATAGTGTCCTGTACCTGACACGGAAGGTGGTGTGCGGTATAAGTGTCCTGTACCGGACACGGAGAGGGAGTGGGGTTATAAGGGTCCTTGTACCTGAATGAACGAGAGGAGTGGTGTAGAAAGGGTCCGTACCTGACACGAGAGAGTTGTGGTATAAGTGTCCTGTACCTGACACGAGAGTGGTGGTATAAGTGTCCTGTAGCTGACACGAGAGAGTTGTGGTATAAGTGTCCTGTACCTGACACGAGAGAGTTGTAGTATAAGTGTCCTGTACCTGACACAAGAGAGTTGTGGTATAAGTGCCCTGTAGCTGACATGAGAGAGTTGTGGTATAAGGGTCCTGTACCTGACACGAGAGAGTGTGGTGGTGTAAGTGTCCAGTACCTGACACGAGAAAGTGGTGGTATAAGTGTCCTGTACCTGACACGAGAGAGTGGTGGTATAAGTGTCCTGTACCTGACACGAGAGAGTGGTGGTATAAGTGTCCTGTACCTGACACGAGAGTGTGGTGGTATAAGTGTCCTGTACCTGACACGAGAGAGTGGTGGTATAAGGGTACTGTGAAAATATAACAAAGGATAGATGTGCACCAGATTGTGATTGATCAAGTGTAATATAAAATACATAGTGTTGGTGAAATATCAAACAGTGAAATACCCAACAATATCAATAACTAACCGAAGAATGTTATAAACGGTGTAAAAAAATTATTTAAGTGTAACAGGTCAAGAGTTGTGAAGAAATGGATGCAGATGTGGAAAAATGTAACCTCTTCTGTTGGATACACCCGGGTCTGGAGCTGTTCAATTGAGATGGTCCAGCACCCCAAATACTAATAGAAGAAAAACAAAACACAGCGCACAGCTCGTAGTGTATTAAAAATGATTATATTAGCTCATTGCAGATAAGGTAATTATCGCACGTACCCCTGGATGGAAAAGAATCAGGCAGTACATGTTAGGGACATGTTACCACTAAGGTGGACACTTCTGTTAGTCAGGAATCCAGGATGTCTGCATCAGCCGGTACCAGGTGTAATCGGTTCCTCGATCTGCGGACTCCTTTCCTCCGCAGTGCAGGTACTGGACCCCGTACTCCGCCGACTCAGTCCCGGTTCCTCCGATCCATTCACGCTGTGTTCAACTTACACCGGGTCTCTCGTGGCAAACACTGACGTCACGGGCATGCGCCGTCAGGCGACTCACATCTGATCGGAGCGTACAGCGCAGAGAAAGAGCCACAGATCCAGGTAGTCTGGCCGTGAGCTGGAGGTGTATTTGGAGCAAAATAAAACCTGCAGCTTGTCCTACGCGTTTCGTAAGGGTTACTTACTTCTTCAGGGATATGTTAAATGTTCTAAACTGTTAAAATACCCTATGGGTCTCGTTGATAGGTTAATACAGATGGGCGTATGTTTAGCTAATCGCAAGAACATCACTATTAACCTCTTATGAGCTAGCATAATTTTATATAATAAACTATAGCAAGACAGGTAATCCCAGTTGTGGGCACTCAGTCCCCCTAGTGGATGTGTTATGACATTATTAAAAAAACAATTTATTAACATAATCTTCTAAAATATATATTGAATTAAACAACGACGCAGAGTTGGATCCCTCAACACCCATGTAGGTGTTAGAATCTATGTTTTATAAATATCACTTTACTGATATTAATATCAGTAAACCTATACTGTATGTCCATATCCTTGATGCGTAAAGCAGAGAGGAGTAACCTCATGACAGTAACCTCAAAACGTGGCCCCAGAGCTGTGCTGCAAACCGGCACATAGAACTGGGTCAAAAACAAAAAAAAGTTGTGCGGGAGGATGAACTCAATGGAATTTGCAATGAATTCTGCATTTAGATGATGTATATTATCTCCGCTCATTAGAACAGTCCTTATAACTTCAAGTCAATAACCTGAATAATTTACCCAAGCGAGATCTCCTATTTCAAAGATCATCCAATATTATTAGACTCCTCTCTGCTTTATGCATCAAGGATATGGACATACATGATATTAATATTATCCTGAGAAATCAGCTTCTTTAATAGGACACCATTAAGCGTCGATGCATCACGCACACTGTTTGCAGGACCTAGTTTGTATTTTTAAAGGGTTAGATCACTATTATGGGTTATTTAAAAATGTTGAAGGACACTATGTTTATCATAATGAAGCTTTAGATTTCTCATGTGTTCCAATATACGTGTTTTAAGACACCGCTGAGTGCCTCCTATATACTGCTGTCCACAAGGACATTCCAACAAATACACGACAAACATGGTTTTACAGGAAATGCAATCCTCAACGTTAACGTTTTTTTTTTGTAACATATGAGGTAAAGGTCCTCCTATTGGTATCTAATATGCAGCTTTACACTTGCCGCATTTGTAATGTCCTTTCGGTTTTGTAGATAACAAAGTCAAGTCTATAGGGGACTGAGTGTTTAAACCAATATCACTCGGTGCAAAACATATTTTTAGGCTCCTCACTTTACGGTAAATAAAGCTTGGTTTAGTGTGTAAATGCGGACCTAAAATAGGATCATTAGACACGATGTTCCAATGACGATTAATAATACTCTGTATTTTAAACCGGACCGAATTGTAATCTGTAATAAAAGGCACTTTAATACAATTTAATGCATCCTTAATAATATTACAGGTGGGGGATGCACTTCTTTTAATCAATAAAGAATCTCTATCCATGGAGAATACTTTTTCTAGAGACTCAATGAGACAGCTGATGTTGTAGCCTCTCTGTAAGAACTTCTCTAATAGAATCTCCGACTGTTTTTCAAAATCTTCTATTCCTTCTCCGGCGCATGACCTGCCCCGGTGGTATATTATTAATCCACGATTTTTTGTGGTGGCTGGAGGCTAATAAAAGACTGCTAGTATCAACCTTTTTAAAAAAATGTCTCAGTAGCCACAGTATTCCCAGGTATTCCTTCCAGATTTAAAATCCAGAAAATCTATTGACAAATCGTTACTGTTGGAGGTCAAAATTAGATTGAAATCATTAGTGTTCAGATACTGTTTGAAATCCCTAAGGAAATCCAAATCACCTTCCCAGACACAGATAATATCATCTATAAAGCGTCGCCATATTATCATTATTCTCGGAAAAGCAACTCTCGCACCAAAAATATACATATTCCCATGCACCCATGTACAGGTTCGTGTAGCTAGGGGCAAAACGTGGCCCCAGAGCTGTGCTGCAAACCTGCACATAGAACTGGGTCAAAAACAAAAAAAAAGTTGTGCGGGAGGATGAACTCAGTGGAATTTGCAATGAATTCTGCATTTTGATGATGCCAATTAGCATCGTTCATTAGAACAGTCCTTATAACTTCAACCCCGTTAACATGTTGTATATGGGTATACAAGGATTGCACATCAAATGTAACCCATTTATCTATGTCTCTTTCCATTTAAATTTTGCAAATTAATTCAGATCCACCGTTGTGTCCTTAATGTAAGATGGTAACTCACATACGTATTTCTGTAAAAAGAAGTCCACATATTGTGACAGGTTCGCTGTTAACGAATTTATTCCGGAGACAATGGGCCTCCCAGGTGTATTTGTCAATGATTTGTGCATTTTCGGAAGATAATAAATATTTGTGTCCGAGGGAATTCTGCAAATAAAAAGGAATATTCAACCTTGGTAATAACAGTCTTCTCTACTGCGTCGTCTAGCAATATCTTCAGGTCTCCAATAAAGTCCAAGGCTGGGTTATTGCCTACTTTCTTATAGTTAACAGTGTCATCAAGAATCCTTAGTGCTTCTTTTACATAGTCTAGTCTATTTAGGAGAACAACTCCCCTCCCTTATCAGCTTGTCTAATGATGAAATCTGAGTTCTCTTGTAATCTTTTTATAGCCAAATTCTCTTCTTTACTCAGGTTGTCTCATATTGTAGGACTTGTGTCCTTTCACCATGTTTGTGAACTCGTTATTGACCATATTTTAAAAAGTATTGATAAAACTCCCCTTCGAATTAGAAGGATAACATTTAGAATGGCTTTTGTTGGTATGTTGACATAGAGCTGTGTCAATCACACCCAGCGCCCCCCCCCCCCCCCCACCACCACCACTAATATTAAGTGGTCAATCGATCACTGACTGCGTGGCAGAGCAGTGGTAATTTTTTTTTTTTAAATGTCGGTTAAGGGTCAGATTTCTAGTGAATTTATGGAGGTCTGAAAAAAGTTGGAATCCATTAGGGCCACAGGTCTTAGAGAAGGAAAGACCTCTCATTAATACACTTTTTTGTATTTCTTAGAGTGTAAGAGTAGAAAGATTGAAAATCCCTTTATCGGGTTTAATCAATCCTCCCATCCTCGCTTAGTGGTTTTTTCGTTACTCCCTCCGTTCTCGCCTCTTCGTGTGAATATTGTCTTTTTTGGCCCTTTGAGGTCCCGTTGTCCACCTTCTCTGTATCCCTCACTCCTTTCACTCCATCTCGTGGGGCTAAATGTCTTGATTTTAGTGCCTCTAAGATGAGCTGCAGACTCTGGTGTTTCCAACAGGAAAGGTAACATTTATCCACATCTGTATCCATTTCTTCACAACTCTTGACCTGTTACACTTAAATAATTTGTTGATGCGGTTTATCCATTTTTTCCACTAAGTTTATAACATTCTTAGGTTAGTTATTGATATTGTTGGGTATTTCACTGTTTGATATTTCACCAACACTATATATATATATCCATGAGACAGTCCTGTAATCCCAGTAGTGAGAGGCTTAGTCACAGAGCAGCCTGGTTCTTTATGAAACGGTGCCGGTAATCTCTCCCCCAGGAGCCCTACCTACAGACTATCTGTGACTGCTGCAGTTACAGGCTGGACCCGGTGAGCCCTGTGAGGATCCTCAGCTTACAGTGTGAAGACGGAGAACTGGAACCAGTGGTTCTCCCCATGATCCACAGCTGTGAGTGCAGCAGCTGTCAGGGTGAGTGCTGCTCCCAACAAGCCTGCTCCTGATGGACAGACCTGGAACACACTGATATTGTGCAGGCTGGTTAAGTCTCTTCAATTCCAATATCCCTGTGGTTTAAGCGCTCTAATGCCGGATCCATGTCCCCTAATATGTTAAGTATATAACTCCATAGCACTGATACCGGGGTATTGTATCACAATGTTCAATATATAAATGGTGTATAGTCCTTGATGGGACCTATAATCCCTGAAGGGGCAGGTCAATGAGCATAAACCCACTAATCAACCCCTCATTGGGATGATCCCTGGACATCCATAGACCATGTAGATAATATTGAGGTATAAAGATTAGTACTCACATTAGTAACGAGGGGCACCATTCTTATGGTCTATCACCCACAATTGGTCTAGACCCAGGAGTTTCTTTAGGGCTTTCCAGATTTCACTCATCGGCACACGTGTGGGAACATTCCCTACTGCAACGACGTGGCTGGGCTCCTCTCCCATCCTGATGGCCCAGACATGAATCTCCTGGCTTGTGGGTAGTAACATGGTGGACAATTTAGATGAACAATTTGACACAAAAATAGAATAGGGCACCCCAGGTCTGATCTCAGCAGCGCCTCCAAATGTAACGGGTATTCCCCCACCCAATAGCAGATATAGTGTGAGTGCGGAGAACCTACAGTTACCAGGTGTGGTGCGTTACCTGTTAGGCTCACAGGAGGGCTGAGCTTCCACCACGGGGAACCTGGGGCCAGTATATTATGAGTAACCCAGTACTCAGTGCAGCGCCTCCACCTGCGATGGTTCCCAGCAGAGCGGGAATTGTTCCTCACAGGACACATACAAATACTCAGCACACCGTATGTGTAATAACCAATACCTTTACTGTACTTGTGCGCATAGGAAAACATATAACATCACCAGAACAACAGGTGTCCCTCTCTAGAGGAGACACTGACTACGGCGTCTCGCAGGACGCTCCCCCCCTACACTGGGTGATCCCACCCCGTGTCCAATAATCCCCATACAATGTCCCGCACTCCTACAGAGAGAGGATATGTGTGACTGCGCAGTCACTAGTGAAGCTAATAGGATCGTTGGTGCACGTGTTGATAAGGGTTACCTGCCGAGCACTCCAGTACTCGGGCCTGCAACGGGACTTCACAAAGGATCCGATGACTGAAGAACACCGGAACCACCGTCCGGTTGATCCCACCCGGATAACCTCTGCAGCCACAACGAAGACTTGCGCCCAACCTTCTGCACGGATACGCAGCGTCTGCTGAGTCTCTAATTGACTCTATGAACTAAGGTGATGCTCGCAGCTACTATAGGCTGTCCCTACAGCACAGCAACCTTAAGTGTCTTCAGGGGAAACTCATAGGGGCTTACGGGGTAGCCTGTCCTATGCAGGTGGGTCACTGACCCCCCTGCACCCACACTACCTCTCCCGTACCACCCGGATACCCTCTGACTAACTCCTACCTAATATCCCCAACACCTGCAGCCACCCACTGCAACCTCACACAATGCCCTCTTGTCAGCCCTCACAGCACTGACAGCTGTGACCTGACAAGAATGCACCTCACAAGCACCTAAGGGCAGAGTCCCTAACCTAGGGGCCGTCCCTTATTAATTACCCACTAACCTGGTGGGGGGTTGGGACCTGGGGGACCTGGCCTAGTACAGCAGAGCCCTGCTCTGTGTACACTACCTTCCCCAATCTCTTCCTGGATCCAACTGCCAAAAACCCTGTCTGCACACAACATTGTATCTTTTCTGCAGCATGAGAGTCTGCCAGCTCTATTGGCTTCAATGCTGCCTGTGACCAGGGTGAAAGTGCAGTCCCCAGAGGCTGCTGGGAATTGTAGTTCTTGGTACAGCTCTTTCCTATGGGGACCGCGTGCGCGATCTTTACTGCGCATGGGCGATGTTGTTGTTCATCTGAGGTTGTATTTACCTAATTTTAAGACCTGCTAAGGAACAGATGATTGTTATTATGTCCTGACATGTAAAACCATAGAATTCAAAGAGGGTGTACTTTCTTTTTCCCACAACTGTACATGTCACACTGACATGACATACACGCTGCACTCAAACTGACATGACATACACACTGTACTCACACTGACATGACATACACGATGTACTCACACTGACATGACATACACGCTGTACTCACACTGACATGACATACACGCTGTACTCACACTGACATGACATACACCGCTGTACTACAACGACTTACATACACGCTGAACTCAACACTGACATGACATACACGCTGTACTCACACTGACAATGAACATACACGCTTACTCACACTGACATGACAACACGCTGTACTCACACTGACATGACATACACGCTGTACTCCACTGACATGACATACACGCTGTATACTCACACTGCAATGACATACACGCTGTACTCACACTGACATGACATACACGCGTACTCACACTGACATGACTACACAGCTGTACTCACACTGACATGACATACAACACAACACCTTACTCACACTGACATGTGACATACACGCTGTACTCACACTGACATTACATACACGCTGTACTCACACTGCCATGACCATACATCGCTGTACTCCACACTGACATGACATACACGCTGTACTCACACTGACATGACATACACGCTGTACTCACACTGACATGACATACACGCTGAACTCACACTGACATGACATACACGCTGTACTCACACTGACATGACATAACGACGTCTACACTACTACATAACCGACAACAACGCTGTACTCACACTGACATGACTATACACGCGTAACTCACACTGACATGACATACACGCTGTACTCACACTGACATGACATACACGCTGCACACACTGACTGCATACACGCTGCACTCACTGACATGACATAAACGCTGCAACTCAACCTGACATACATACACGCTGTACTCACACTGACATGACATACACGCTGTACTCACACGGACATGACAATACACGCTGTAACTCACCCTGACATGACATACAACACGCTTTACTCACACCTGACATGACATACACGCTGATACTCACACTGACATGACATAACACGCTGTACTCACACTGACATGACATACACGCTGTACTCACACTGCCATGACATACACGCTGTACTCACACTGACATGACATACACGCTGTACTCACACTGACATGACATACACGCTGTACTCACACTGACATGACATACACGCTGTACTCACACTGACATGACATACACGCTGTCTCACACTGACATGACATACGACTGTACTCACACTGACATGACAACACGCTGTACTCACACTGACATTACATACACGTGTACTCACACTGACGGACATACACGCTATGTACTCCCACTGACATGACATACACCTGCACTAACACTGACATGACTAACGCGTGCCTCACACTGACATGACATACACCGCTGTACTCACACTGACATGACATACACCTGACTCACACTACATGACATACACGCTGCACTCACACTGACATGACATACACGCTGTACTCACACTGACATGACTCACGGTACTCACATGACATGACATACACGCTGTACTCACACTGACATGACATACACGCTGTACTCCACACTGACATGACATACAATCGCTAACTCACACTGACATGACATACACGCTGTACCACACTGACATGACATTACCGCTGTACCACACTGACCATGACATACACGCTGTACTCACACTGACATGACATACACGCTGTACTCACACTGACATGACATACACGCTGCACTCACACTGACATGACATACACGACTTGTACTCACACTGCACAATGACATACACCGTGTACTCACACTGACATGACATACAACGCTGTACTCACACTGACATTACATACAATGACGGTACATCACACTGACATACATACCGCTGTACTCACACTGACATGACATACACGCTGTACTCACCTGACTGACATTACACGCTGTACTCAACTACCGATATGACATACACGCTGCACTCACACGACTGAACATACACGCTGCAACACTGACATGACATACACGCGTAGTACTCACTACTGACATGACTATACACGCTAAAACATAACGACTCACACTGACATGACATACACGCTGTACTCACACTGACATGACATACACGCTGTACTCACACTGACATGACATAGACGCTGTACTCACACTGACATGACATACACGCTGTACTCACACTGACATGACATACACGCTGTACTCACACTGACATGACATACACTCTGTACTCACACTGACATGACATACACGCTGCACTAACAGCTGACATGACATACACGCTGTACCTCACACTGACATGACATACACGACTGCACTCACCTGACATGACATACACGCTGTAACACTCACACTGACATGACATACACGCTGTACTCACACACTGACCATGACCATACACGCTGTACTCACACTGACATGACACACTGTACACCACACTGACATGACATACACGCTGTACACACTGACATGACCACAGCTGTACTCACAACTGACATGATCTGACACGCTGTACTCACACTGACATGACATACACGCTGTACTCACACTGACATGACATACACACGCTTGTGACTACACACTCGATATGACATACACAGCTGCACTCACACTGACATTACATAACACGCTGCACTTACACTGACATGACTACCCTGTACTCACTACGACATGACATACACCCGGGCTGTTACTCCACATCGACATGACATACACACGCTGTAACTCACACTGAATTACATTACACGCTTGTAACTCACACTGTGACTTGACATAGACGCTGTACTCACACTGACATGACATACACGCTGTACTCACACTGACATGACATACACGCTGTACTCACACTGACATGACATACACGCTATACTCAAACTGACATGTGACAACACGCTGTACTCACACTGACATGACATACACGCTGTACTCACACCTGCTATGACATACACGCTGTACTGACATGCAATACACGCTGCACACTGACATACACGCTGTACTCACACTGACATGACATACACGCGTACTCACACTGACATGACATACACAGCTGTACTCACCTGACATGACATACAACAACTATACACCTTACTCACACTGACATTGACATACACGCTGTACTCACACTGACATTGACATACACGCTGTACTCACACTGCGCACATGACCATACATCGCTGTACTCCACACTGACATGACATACACGCTGTACTCACACTGACATTGACATACATACAGCTGTACTCACACTGACATGACATACACGCTGTAACTCACACTGACATGACATACACGCCTGTAACTCACACTGACATGACATAGACGACGTCTACACTTACTACATAACACGACAACAAACGCTGTACTCACACTGACATGACTTACACGCGTAACTCACACTGACATGACATACAACGCTGTACTCACACTGACATGACATACAACGCTGCACACACTGACATGACATACACGCTGCACTCACCACTGACATGACAATAACACGCTGCAACTCACACACTGACATACATACACGCTGTACTCACACTGACTGACATACACGCTGTACTCACACGGACATGACAATACACGCTGTAACTCACCACTGACATGACATACAACACGCTGTACTCACACCTGACATGACATACACGCTGATACTCACACTGACATGACATAACACTCTGTACTCACACTGACATGACATCACGGCTGTACTCACACTGCCATGACATACACGCTGTACTCACACTGACATGACATACACGCTGTACTCACACTGACTGACATACAACGCTGTACCACACTGACATGACATACACGCTTTACTCACACTGACATGACATACACGCTGTACTCACCTGACATGACATGACGCTGTACTCACACGACATGACAACACGCTGTACTCACACTGACATGTACAATACACGATGTACTCACACTGACAGACATACACGCTGTACTCCCACTGACATGACATACACCTGCACTAACACTGACATGACATAGACGCGTCCTCACACTGACATGACATACACACGCTGTACTCACACTGACATGACAATACACTCGACTCACACTAATGACTACACGCTGCACCACCTGACATGACATACACGCTGTACTCACTGACTACTCACGGACTACACGACATGACATACACGCTGTACTCACACTGACATGACATACACGCTGTACTCACACTGACATGACATACACGCTAACTCACACTTACATGACATACAACGCTGTACTCACACTGACATGACATTACGCTGTACCCACACTGCCATGACATACACGCTGTACTCACACTGACATGAATACACGCTGTACTCACACGACATACATACACGCTGCAACTCAAACTGACATGACATACACACTTGTACTCACACTGACAATGACATGACACCGTGTACCACACTGACATGACATACACGCTGTACTCACGACATTACATACACGGTACTCACACTGACATACACCGCTGTACTCACACTGCATGACATACACGCTGTACTCACCTGACTGACATACAGTGTACTCATACTACAATAGACATACAGTGCACTCACGACTGACATGCTGCTCACACACTGACATGACATACACGCTGTACTCACACTGACATGACATACACTCAACTCACAACAGCGTCTCACACTGACATGACATACACGCTGTACTCACACTGACATGACATACACTGTACTCACACTGACATGACATAACGCTGTACTCACACTGACATGACATACACGCTGTACTCACACGACATGACATCACGCTGTACTCACACTGAATGACATACACCTGTACTCACACCTGAACATGACATACACGCTGCACTAACACTGACATGACATAACGCTGCTCACATGACTGACATACACGCTGCACTCACTGACATGACATACACGCTGTACTCACACTGACATGACATACACGCTGTACTCACACTGCATGACATACACGCTGACTCACACTGACATGACACACTCGTACACACTGACATACATACACGCTGTACACCACTGACATGACCACAGCTGTACTCACACTGACATGACATACACGCTGTACTCACACTGACATGACATACACGCTGTACTCACACTGACATGACATACACGCTGTACTCACACCGATATGACATACACGCTGCACTCACACTGACATTACATACGCTGACTACACTGACCATGACATACGCTGTACTCACATGACCATGACATACACGCTGTACTCCACAATCTGACATGACATACACACGCTGTACTCACGCACTGACTACATACGCTGTATCACACGACTGACATAGACGCTGTACTCACACTGACATGACATACACGCTGTACTCACACTGACATGACATTCACGCTGTACTCACACATGACATACATACCGCTGTACTCACACTGACATCGAATACACGATGCACTAACACTGACAGTACATACACGCTGCACTCACACTGACATGACATACACGCTGACTCACACTGACATGACATACACGTCTGTACTCACACTGACATGACTTACAACACGCTGTACCACACTGACATGACATACACGCTGACACACTGACACATACGCTGACACACTGACATGACATACACGCTGTACTCACACTGACATATGACATACACGACTGTACTCACACTGACATGACATACACGCTGTACTCACACTGACATGACATACACGCTGTACTCACACTGACATGACATTACCGCTCGTAAACATTTCACCTGACATGACATAGACGCTGTACACTACTGCACAACGACATGAACATACACCTGTACTCACACTGACATGACATACACGCTGTACTCACACTGACATGAAATACACGCTGTACTCACACTGACATGACATACACACTGAACTCACACTGACATGACATACACGCTGTACTCACACTGACATGACATTCACGCTGTTCTCACACTGACTTTTTATTAATCCTCTTTTTCCTCCCTTCCTAGGTGGTGATTTCTCCAAGCGCTGATCCCATCTCGGCCTCTCTCCCTGTAACACCCCCACATCCTGTGCTCTTCTCGGCTTATCTTCCTGTAAATACGTCTCGCTCGTGGTTTTTCTACAGATTGCCTAATTTGCAACTGCTCTGTAAGATCAGGGTTGCTTTGCTGTACATAACCTATGTAATAAAATTGTTTTTGCAACAGATCTACACGAGAATATCACTTTTTTTCATACAGTCTGTTCCTAATGAAAGTGATGTCCTTCATTTTTAATTTGTGTAACACCCCTCCTCCCCCCCCCCACCCCACCCCACCCCACCCCACGCTGCAGGAGATAGGGTGTACATGTATGATGTCTATTTACCCGTTCCCAATGGAATTAGAGTGTTAGCTCTGCGGGCAATTACCTGTGATCTCAGGATTCCCTCTGGCAGGTTCAGGCCTTGGCTGTAATGGAGGATAGTTGGTGGTTGTGAGTACAGGATAAAGAATAGGGCGCCAGGATCTTTTGCAACTCAATGGTCTTTTATTAACAGGCACAACAGCTCCAGGCTTGCACAGGATCAATGATCACTCTCTTAATACACAGTGGACTCTCAAATAATATCATAGGACACAGCATATCATTAGGCAGACTTTTCCTAATGATCCTTGCAGGGCAATTTCTCTTCTTGACCCTTCCCATTCAGATAAGGACTTTCATGCAGGATTTAGCCTCTATTCCACCTCAAGCCCACTCCTAACAAGGCGTTGGGTCCACCAACCTCCTCTGCCAGAGCGGTCTCCTTTTGGCTTCCCAGCCGTTAGCACCCTGCATAGCAGAATACTCCTTCCTGAACTTCACTTGGAAAGGTCTTGATTCTTCTTACTGGCCCTTGACTGGTCATCCCAGGAGCTTGAGGCTCCCAGGTAGTCTACACTTTTCTTGCTCACTCCTAGGTGAGGGATGAACCTGCACTTCCCTTGGTGAGGGATCAACTAACTGCCTTTTTAGCAGCTTCCCACTTAGACATACAGCAGGAGGAGCCAAGCTATCCCTCCCCCTCTTCTAGCAGCTCCACAAGCCCAGACTTGGGTAAGTTGCTACAGTACATTCAGCAACTGAGGGGATGTGATCTCACCAGCTAACTATTACCCCTTGAACTGCCTGCTTTTACCAGGACCTATGTGCCAGGCTGTGGGGGAAAATAGTGAGGATGCTATACTCTCCCCCTGGTGAAAATCCTCATCGTCCTGCATGAGGCAATTATTTAGTTATAACATCACAACATACCAACAGGGCACAATTATATAATAAAAATACAGTGAACTGTAGGCAGCATAGATCAGCACCATGACACATTCTCAATAATAATGAGCAGGTTCTGGCTTTGTGATCATCGTAACCCTCTGATCAGGAACATTAACTGAGTACAGCCGCGGCCCCTTTTATTCTAACACTTCACCGATATTTTCCAGTGACTTTTTCCGAATGCCACACGCTTCGCTGCGTTCGTTCGGCGTTCGTGCCGTATTCATGTCGCAATCATACCGGCGTCACCCTCGCTTGATCTGTTTAATGAGAATGTTTCGGATTTAATTGGTTGCAATTCTTCGCGTGAAGGTGGCAGATATTCATGAATTGTAATGCACGTGTGCTTCAGTAATGTGTCGACTTGCAGGCGTTTAAAAAATACCACAGTGGTCCTTTGTGAATTGACCTTGGTACTGAAGAAGTTCTACAACATTGTATCTATTTAGGCATTTCATATTAAAGTCTTTGGGGGGGTTTGCTTAGGGCCTGTGTTCCAGTCTTTGATGGTATAAATGCCTCTCCCCTTTCTAAAAAGTATGAATTCCATATCCAGATATGGTGAGCACTGCGATCCTGGGGACATATACATGCGCACCATGATCTTGAAAATATACACATGCTGTACGTATAAAATGCAACAGCGCGCTATAAAACTCCCTGTTGAAGGAATGATAACTCCACCTCCGACGCAGTCTATTCACGAAACGCACGCTGGGTGCCTGAAACATCACAGAGCATGTGACGTCATCACGAAGGAAGTGGAGAAAGGTTTAATTGCAGCACTAGGCAGTTTAGCAGGATGCCGTTCAAGCACTGAGGGGATCGTTTTGCAGTTGATTACTTTACACTTTCTTTAAAGCAGCAGTTCAAGCGGTCTTTTTTTTAATTGTATTGTTTTTTATTGTATTTTTCCCCCCCTTTAATACAGTATTTGTATTAATACAATCCACACAATTACAAGTAATTAGCTAAGTTGCAGATTGGTCCGTTCTGCCATCGATCAGCGAAGATTTGGCCCGGGGGTTCACTAAATGGCTGTCAGTGCAGTAGAAGAGGACCAAAGATGCAAAGTTCTGTGGGGAAGATCATGTGACCAGGCAGTCACTAGATACAATTGGTGAACTGCTAGAGAGAAGGCAGGGTTCAAACAGTGGTGTGCCAGGGCCTGTTTCTGAAGAGGAAGGGGATGTGACTTTGTAAATGGTTACTATAGAAACAAAAAAAATGCTTGTTATATTATAATAAATTACAAGTGTCATTCAGAGTTTTGTTTTTTTAAATGCTACAAGTATTTTCGCATAGTACAGAACTGATTTGTTTAAAAAAAAAAAAACACATGTAGGATATTGCTGGGTCTGCAGCTTTAAAATAGACTTCAGAGAGTATCCACTTTTGGAGTAACACGGACTCTATCACCAGACAGCTGAATCAGAGACTATACAAGAGTTCTCTGTGTTTAAGTATTCGCCCAGGTGAGTGTCACGGTAGACCAGGTCTTTTAACACCATTTATATTTAAAGGATCAATCACAAGGCAAAACAAGACAGTGAAATAAAATGATGTTTATTTTGGATAAATCCTCGGAAACACACTGAAATAGAAAAGACAAAAATATAAACACGGGCGTCTGGTGTATGATGTATGGGCATGTATGATATCTACCTTTCCTAGGTGCAGGGACCCACTTCAAATGGGTTTCCCCTGTCCGCTTCTCTGCTTCAGGATATCAGAGCGCTGATCACACAGCAACCACTCTGACATGTATCTCCAGCTGGTCACAATCCAACTCCACACTCCTTTCCAGAGTGTCTCTCAGATGGTCCTCTCCACACTCCTTCCCAGAGTGTCTCACAGATGGTCCTCTCCACACTCCTTCCCAGAGGGTCTCTGCCTCTGAGGGATAACTAAAACTGTGATCAGCAGCACCTCTTATATAGCCCTTGGTGGCTATCCTTTACCATTGAGCAAAGGCAGCCAGCCAAGAGAACTCAGTGCCTGGGGCTCAGACCTGGTAACTGATTAAATTAACTAGTCCCCTACCTTTGTTCTGATCATATCTTTTCTATGGAACAGTTCAGCTAAATGGATTACAGAAACTCCCCCCATAGAATGACAGGCACATAACTTAATCTACATTTGCAGGGCTGATGTTAATTTCATCACCAAATATCTAACCTGGGGGAATTGCTAACACAGGAATAAATACAGACATAAGGTATTTATGTAAAAGACAGGACTTAGAATTACACAAAGCTAGCCCACATTCCCTGTACTTCCCCAGACATTACATACATTGACCTGAAATATTGTCACGGGAGACTCCTGTGGCGGGTAGGATCTCGGTGGCTGGAACAGCACGAGCGTAGTAGGGGTCACAAGCAGAGATCAGAGGCAGGCGGCAGATAGCGAAGTCAGGAAACAAGCAGAGGTCCGAGGCAGGCGGCAGGTAGCGCAGTCAGGTAACAAGCAGAGGTCCGAGGCAGGCGGCAGGTAGCGAAGTCAGGTAACAAGCAGAGGTCAGCAACGATGAGACTGGAACAGGACAGGGGAGCAAGGACAGGTCTGGGGGCAGGGACTGAGAACAGGAACAAACAGGGACAAGCCAGATTACCAGCAAGGGCTTTTACTGTGAACAGACTCAAATACAGGTACAGGTACAGGAAACAGATCAGGATCAGAGGCATGTGCAATAGGAGTCTGACTTCAAGCAAAGGCAAAGGAAAACAGACAGGAAACAGAACTATAAGACAGAGACAGGAGCAACAAGAAGACAGACAGACAGAGGAACCCAGAGCAAACAGAAGGCAGCAGCACAACCGGTGGAATAAGAAGCTATGGCTAGGCAGGAGGTCTAGGCGACCCTGACATTACTCCCCCCTCTCAAGAGCGTTCTCCGGATGATCCTCCAGGCTCTTCCCGGAGGCGTTGATGGAAAGGTGACTCAAGGTGATCCACCTCTGGTGGTTTGTCAGTGGGCAGAGGGTACTCCACAGGTACATTGGGTGCTGCAAGGAACCTCCGAATGGGTGCGTTCAACCCAAAAGCAGGGGCAGAGACATCAGGAACGTGGGCATCAAGGACAGGTGCAACCTTTCCACATGAGTCAGTGGGGACACAGAGTTGGCTCTCCATGGTCTCCTCTTGCGACTGCGGTTTCGTGGCATCAACCAATGAAAGACCAGCTATTTGAGTTTTCAGCTCTTGAAGCGGTCCTTCTGCACTTCTTTTCCCACTGAAAGCAGTTGTCAGTTCAGCTTCTTTGGAGTTGAGTCGCGGCTCCATCTCTCCCAGCTGACTTGGAACAAGGCTTAAATATATTTCATCTCCTTCATTTCTGATCTGCAGCTGCCAGTACGCCTCCCAGGCCTTGTCCAGCTCCAGCTGCAGCCGGACCTTATCTCGGGCTGTGTGGTCCAATAATTTGCAGGCATCGGCCATTTTGACCTCAAAGCGCAGTGTCAGGCCAGCCAGTTGACAGACGGACACCTTCTCTCTCTCCTCCTTTTTGGCAAGTTGTGTCTTGAGCTCAGTGATCTGCGCCTGCAGCGCTGTGAGTTGCTGAGATGTGTGTTCAGCTGCTAGCTTTAGCTCTTCCATCTTTAGGCGTTGCTGCAATTTCCACTCCTCAGCGAGAGACCCCTGGTTGAGTGCATTTTGCAATTTTCCACTCAGGGCTTTCAGCTCTTCACTATGATCATTTTGAGCTTGCTTCCATGCATCCCTCATTACGTCTTGGAGCTCTGACAATTCCTTTGCCAAGGTCTCAGCTGCCTGCCTTTTCCAGGTCTCTTTCTCCTGGGTGTACTGACTGTTAAAGATGGAGCAGTGTCTCTGCTCCTCCAACTCTTGTTTCAGTTTCTGGACCGCCTTGTGTTCCCTCTCATACAGGGTTACCTGGGCTCTAAGCTCCTCCTCCAGCGAGGCTCTGGTTATGCTCAGTGTGGCCTTCAGCTCCTCATGCTGTTCTTTGGGGACACACTGGGTACTCAAATACTCTTGCAGCATCTTTATCTTGTAGGCAGTCTGGAAACTTTCTTCCTGCAGAACTCGCTGCTTTTCCTCAGCATTCACCCATTTCTCCTTGGTGTACTGCAGATGTGTACGCAGTTCTCGCAGCTGACTCTGCAACATATTTTCTGCTTGTGTGCGCCGCTCCAGGGAGACACGTTCTTCTTGCAGCACTCTCTCTGCATTCAGCAGTGCTGTCTGCACGTCTAACTTTTCCTGGGCCAACTTTTTCTTCTCTCCTAATTCATGGAGTTTATTATCTCCTTCACTGACTTGGACATAGAGATTCTTGCACTCCTGGGTTACCATTTCAAAACTGCTATTTAACCCTTCGAAGATCTCTCTCAAAGAACGTAGTTCTGTGTTGAAGTGGCAATTCTTCTCCTCGGAGGCTTCCAGTTTTGCGCCAACTTGAGCCATGAAACTCTGGTACTGGGCATTATCAGCATAGGCCTTCTCCAGCTTACTTGACAGGATCACCCTGTCCCTCTCCAACTGCTCTTTTTCTTTCTCCTGGAGAACACACTTAGTAATTGCTGAAGATAGACAGCTTTGTAGTGCAGCCTTGGCTTCTTGCTCCTTATCTATACGTCCATAAAGACAATCAATCGTTTTCTGTGAAGCTTGAAGCGTCTGAGTAGGGGCATCTTTCTTTTCTTCCACTATTCTTGGGATACGTCTGTGAGTTGCCTTAAGCTGCAGCATATCTCTTTCATCAAATGCAGACTCTGAGGTTAATTTTTCATTCTTAATTTCTTCTGCAACTTCCACAGTAATGCCTCCCTTCTTTTTCTTCTTCTTCTTCCTTGCTTTGAGAAGTTCTGAATAATCAGTGGTACTGTGTTCACATTTACTGCTCAAGACTGTTTTCAGAGTGGGAGCCATAACTTCAGACATGGGGAAACCAAACTTCCCAAGAAACCAGTAATGCAGAAAATGTGTCTTTAAAGCAGAAGCATTAAAATGAACAACAGGAATATTAGACACAGAGAGACACAAGATAGGAGAGCTGACCTTTTGAGACTTTAGCATCAGTCACGGAGATTTATAAATGCAAGGAAAAAAAAAACATAGACAGAGAAACCTGTAGTTATATCTGAAACTTTAGAAATCAGGCGTAGGGATATCATATAGACAGAGAGAACCTGCAGTTAAATCTGAAACTTTAGAAATTAGGCATAGAAATATTATAGACAGCAGGAAACTACTACAGAGAAAACTTGCAGTTAGATCTGAAACTTTTGACATCGGACATAGGAATATCAGACAGAGAACCCTGCAGTTAAATCTGAAACTTTTGACATCGGACATAGGAATACCAGACAGAGAACCTTGCAGTTAAATCTGAAAATGTTGATATCAGGCGTAGGGATATCACAGGTTACAGAGAAACAAACTTGCAGGTAACCCTGAAACCTTAGAACCAATCATAGGAAGAACTACAGATTGCAGGAAAAATCACGGCATGCAGTAACAAAATAATGGAAGCACCCTTGTCCTTTGAAATGGGGACCCTGTGAACAGCAGTGGTCCAACCAGGGAAAGCAGCAAACCAAGGCAACCGTCCCAAATAGAAATGTGAGAGTCTGAAAATCTGCAGTGGCCCACCCACAATGCAGAGACAAACCCCTGTCCAGGTAATGAAAGTCTCAAAATGGCAAAAACAGGTACTGCAGGGAGGGTTTTTTTTTTTTTTTTTTTTTTTTTTTGTAATAGGGAATTCTTCTCAGGGAGAAAGTAGCACAAAAAACCCTGCAGAAACCTTTGCAGCAACAAAACCTTCAGGGTCCCAACTGGGATTTAAAAAAAACAAAAAAAAAGTACTTATCTTCCTCTAAGCGGGTGGGGTCTGCTGAAGCAGGAAAGCAGAGAATCTGTTCCAGCGAGATCCAGAAGTGGCCTTTGCTTTCTGTCACGGGAGACTCCTGTGGCGGGTAGGATCTCGGTGGCCGGAACAGCACGAGCGTAGTAGGGGTCACAAGCAGATATCAGAGGCAGGCGGCAGATAGCGAAGTCAGGAAACAAGCAGAGGTCCGAGGCAGGCGGCAGGTAGCGAAGTCAGGTAACAAGCAGAGGTCGGCAACGAGGAGACTGGAACAGGACAGGGGAGCAAGGACAGGTCTGGGGGCAGGGACTGAGAACAGGAACAAACAGGGACAAGCCAGATTACCAGCAAGGGCTTTTACTGTGAACAGACTCAAATACAGGTACAGGTACAGGAAACAGATCAGGATCAGAGGCGTGTGCAATAGGAGTCTGACTTCAAGCAAAGGCAAAGGAAAACAGACAGGAAACAGAACTATAAGACAGAGACAGGAGCAACAAGAAGACAGACAGACAGAGGAACCCAGAGCAAACAGAAGGCAGCAGCACACCCAGTGGAATAAGAAGCTATGGCTAGGCAGGAGGTCTAGGCGACCCTGACAAATATACAATACCTAGCCAGCCAAATTATGTTTTTTTTAGGGGCACATACCTGGGATTTCCCTTTATTAGGTCCCCCAGCTACCCCTACCATCACAGTGAGATATACTGTTGCCATTTTCTGGGCAGCAACAGCATTGCTACAAAATGAGCTTTATATTAACATAGGCTGCTAGCAGCTCCTTTAAATAGGGGCCTGTTTTGAGCTGCTAGACCAGTGGTCGGCAACCTGTGGCTCCTGATCCTCATGCGGCTCTTTCAGCACCTACATGTGGCTCTTCTTATTGTGCTACTCTTGGCTTCTGGGGGCCAGGCCAGCACTGGTCAGGCCTCTTGTTGCTACCCAGCATCTCCCCAACTGCTGGAATGCCTCCTGCACTGTCCCACGCTGGGCCTCTCTCAAGCTGGTGTGTTCCGGATGTGCGTGCCGACGTCAGAAATGCCCGGTGTGGGACAGTGCAGGAGGCATGCAAGCAGCTGGGGAGATGCTGGGTGGCAACAAGAGGCCCGACTAGCGCTGGCCTGGTCCCCCTCCCCCGCAGCCAAGAACAGCACAGTGAGGTAGAAGGAGCTGCAGAGCCTAAATTTAGTCAGGGTTGGAAGTGCCAGTACCTCTCCGATGGATCCCTCTGCTGGGACCTGGGAAGGAAACGTATCCTCATCGCTCCGATGGTCCTTGGCATCCACGTGGTTCTGCCAGCCGGGAGCAGGCACATCCGACGCCGCCTCTCGAGGAACCGCCAAGACCTTGGCGTTCCTCCGCTCAAAGTGCACCATCGCCTTCGATGACATCACTGATAAAGGGCTCAGCTCCCGTTCGCTCGTGGGTTGGCATCTCCACTGCAGCAGCACGTGGGTGACACTCTGGCCGGAGCATCACGATGGAGCGCCCCCTTCACTTTCTTCCAACGTAGCGTTTGACACGCCCCCTGGGGAAGAGGACCGGGACACCTCGCTTTTGCTGGCGGCGGCTTGCAGGCAGCGGTCCTGCTCCTGCACCACCAACGGAAGTGCCACAGCCTCCTCCCGGGCAGTCACCTCACCAGATAATTTTTTTTCAGGGTCTGGAACAGGAACACGGGTCCCTTGGGGCGTTCTCTCCCGATGCTGTGGTCCAGTCCGCACACCTCTGCAGGTAGGCCACATCTTCCATCTGGCCCGGCAGGGGTTGAAGCAATACCTTGGGCTTAAGGTGGGGAGTCTCACATCGCTTGCATTTGGATTTTAGGCTCATCTCTCTGCCCGGGGAATCGCAGCTGGAGAAAATATATTGCGGGAAACTCTCCCACTTCACTTGTACTACCAGAAAGCCTCCTGGTAACAGATACTGAGATACAGTGCACTCGGCCATGGTACTGTAGGGGTGTTGTGCGGGAACAGTGGTGATTAGCTCCTACTCCTTGCCTCACCACGTGCAATTGAGGGTGCAGTACTGTAGCTCACATCTGGCTACGCCTCTAGTGGTGACACAACATTACTTGCCTCCTTCCCCTGGTGGACCCAGGAGCACAGGCACACTGTAATAGGCCCGGCTTCACTTTCGTGGCAAGCCTCTCACCGCAGGTGGCCGCTGCTTCATTTTCGCGCTGACCCAAGCACAATTCTGCAACAGGAAAGCTTGCATCTTGTAAACTTCTAAATACGGTTCTCCCGATTTTGATGGGAACTGCTCCTTTCACATGCTGCAGCTCCTCTGGTGGGGAAGGTGGTCCCTTGCTGGGCAAGAGTCCCCTAAGATGCTACACACATGGACATTTCAATTATAGCACACCATGGCTCCCTGTGCTGGGGACCGCTATTAGTATTGTTGCAGCTCCTCAAACGGAGGTCCTGGCCTCCTGAATTTCAACAGCCCCTCTTGGACACTACCCACACATACTGTGAACACCATCCGTTTGGACTATGATGCTATAGTCCCCTTCCGAAGTTTCTGGGTCCCCAGGATCCCAAAACACCCCCTCCAGGCACCCTACACATCAGTCCTTAGGATGGCACGATCTAGCACATATTAGGGAGCGATAAAGGTGGGTATAAGTGGCACACCACTGCTGATAATAAAAATGAAAGAATATTACCTTTTTGTGCTCACCTTCTGTTAATCCCGGCGTCTCAATGCTGGATCCAAGAATTGGTATAAAAAGTAGGTTAGAAGAAGCACGCAAAAGACTAGGATAGAGTCCAAACAACTTCTATTTGTATTCAATACACCAGAGGCAGTGAGCACAGTGACGTTTCAGGAGCAACTGTCCTTTCTTCAGACCAAACACCTGACCTGATTCCCGTGATCCCTCTGCTTTGTTTACATTCTGCGGTCACGTGATCGGGACATTTAAATGCAGAGAGATACCGGCACCTCATAAAGGGGCCTGTATCTCGGGAAGCAGGGGGTCCCCGGACCTGAAACCAATGCGGTTCAGCTCCGGAGATCCCCTGCACATCTACACTATGAATAAAAATTGTTTAGAAATATTTTTTATTTTGCCGATGTTTGCGCAGAGAGAGTGGCGGATCTCTCTCTGCTGCAGACACATATTGGCAGGGGACGGCGTATCGCCAGGTTATCGGAAGACAGACTGTCTCGCCACCGGCTACTCGGCGTTTTGCTTTCGCAGTGATTCGCCAGGGTTTCGGCCCTTCCTGAATACTGCGAGGGCAAATCGCCAAAATCATGCCGATATGACCCCTGGCGAGAGCATTTTTTCGGCGCTTACTGCATGAGGCCCTTAGTGAGTAAGGTTTTTAGAGCATACTGAAGTTAGTGAGTTGGGGTATAAGAGCATACTGTAGTTTCGGAGTAAGGGTATACGAACATATTGTAGTTAGTGAGTAGGGAATAAGAGCATACTGCAGTTAGTGAGTAGGGTTATAAGAGGATACTGTAGTTAGTGAGTAGGGGTATAAGAGCATACTGCAGTTAGTGAGTAGGGTTATAAGAGCATACTGTAGTTAGTGAGTAGGGGTATAAGAGCATACTGTAGTTAGTGAGTAGGGGTATAAGAGCATACTGTAGTTAGTGAGTAGGGGTATAAGAGCATACTGCAGTTAGTGAGTAGGGGTATAAGAGCATACTGTAGTTAGTGAGTAGGGTTATAATAGCATACTGCAGTTAGTGAGTAGGGTTATAAGAGCATATTGTAGTTAGTGAGTAGGGGTATAAGAGCATACTTTTGCTAGTGAATAGGGGTATAAGAGCATACTGTAGTCAGTGAGTACAATAGGTGTATAAAGCATACTGTACTTAGTGAGTAGGGGTATAAGAGCATACTGTAGTTAGTGAATAGGGAAATAAGAGCATACAGAACTTAGTGAGTAGGGGTATAAGAGCATACTGTAGTCAGGGAGTAGGGGCATAAGAGCATACTGTAGTTAGTGAGTAGGGGTATAAGAGCAGGTACTTGAGTTATGAGTAGGGGTTAAGAGGCATACGCAGTTAGTGAGTAGGTATAAAGAGCATACGGTAGTTAGTGAGTAGGGGTATAAAGCTACTGTAGTTAGTGATTAGGGTATAAGAGCTATCTGTAGTTAGTGAGTATGGTATAAAGGCATACTGCTAGTGAGTTGAGTAGGGGTATAAGAGCATACTGTAGTTAGTGAGTAGGGGTATAAGAGTGTAACCCTTTTATCCCATCCCCCCCTAAGTGATCTGGGGGGGTACACTCCTTTGCTGGTTACACAGGTGTATTGGTGCTGAACCTGCAGGTAACAGGGGGGCTGAGGCTCCGTGGTGGTGTGGGGAGAGCCAGGACAGGGAACAGAGGGTTGAGACAGGTTACCTTGATTGTGTCATTTCTGGGTGGTTGCAGCGCCTCCAGCCAGTAGGGATCCTCTGAGGTCTTCAGAGGAGGGACCCCCACTGACACTCTTCATTCACCAGAGACAGGGATTTCACACAGGAGTATCTCTTTTCTGTTAGTCTTTATTCATCAGAGCAGCATACAGCATATCACAGCATTGTCTCTTTGCATGTCTAGGCCCTGTTCAGCTCTCTCTCTCTCATCATGCTCATAGCAGCATAATTCCCCTCCCTCCATGCCCCGGTGGGGTAGAAGGGAGAGAACTTTAAACTTTAGAAAGGCAGATTTTAATAAACTGAGGTCTAATCTAGTAGTAATACAATGGGATGATGTTTTTACAGGGAAAATTGTAGAAGATAAATGGGCGGTCTTTAAAACATTGTTAGAAAAGCATACTTATCAGTGTATACCCTTGGGTAATAAGTATAAAAGAAATAAGTCAAAACCAATGTGGCTAATTAAACAGATAGGGGAGGAAATGGACAAGAAGAGGAAGGCGTTTAGATTCTTTAAGTCAGAAGGGACAGAGACATCGTATCAGAATTATAAAGAATGTAACAAAAATTGCAAAAGGGCAATCAAATTAGCAAAAATGGATAATGAAAAAAGGATTGCATTAGAAAGTAAGGTCAACCCTAAAAAGTTCTTTAAGTACCTTAATAATAAAAAAATGAGTAAAGAAAATATAGGACCCTCTCAATGTGAGATGGGTAGGCAGATTGTTGGAGATAAGGAAAAAGATGAGGTATTAAACAAATTATTTGCCTCTGTGTTTACCAGGGAAGAATCAAGTTCAATAGTAGTGCCGCAGGAGGAAGCCACAACCTCCATATTAATGAACACTTGGTTAACTGAGGAAGAAGTTCATAAGCGACTTGAAAAAATTAAAGTAAACAAGCCACCTGGCCCCGATGGCATACATCCAAGAGTTCTCAAGGAGTTAAGCTCAGTAATAGCAAAACCATTATATTTAATATTCAAGGACTCCATTTCCACAGGCTCAGTACCACAAGATTGGCGTAAAGCAGATGTGGTGCCTATATTTAAAAAGGGAGCTAGATCACAACCGGGAAATTACAGACCTGTAATCCTGACTTCAATAGTAGGGAAACTACTTGAAGGTTTAATACGGGATAATATTCAGGAATACCTAATGGAAAACAAAATTATTAGTAATAGTAAGCATGGATTTATGAAGGATAGATCTTGCCAAACTAACCTTATTTGTTTCTTTGAGGAGGTAAGTAGGAATTTAGACCAGGGTAATGCAGTTGATGTGGTCTACTTAGATTTTGCAAAGGCTTTTGAAACGGTAATAATATACGCACCTGGATTGAAAACCGGTTGAAGGATAGATAACAGAGGGTTGTCATAAATGGAACTTTTTCAGGTTGGGCTAAAGTCGTGAGTGGAGTACCTCAAGGATCGGTACTGGGAAGACTGCTTTTTAACTTGTTTATTAATGACCTTGAGGTTGGCATCGAGAGCAAAGTCTCCATCTTTGCTGATGATACTAAATTGTGTAAGGTAGTAGAATCAGAGCAGGATGTAATTTCTCTTCAGAAGGACTTGGAGAGACTGGAAACGTGGGCAGGTAAATGGCAGATGAGGTTTAATACAGATAAATGTAAGGTTATGTATTTGGAATGCAAGAATAAAAAGGCGACTTAAAAATTAAATGGAGATATATTGGGGGAATCCTTGATGGAGAAGGATTTAGGAGTGCTTGTAGACAGCAGGCTTAGCAATAGTGCCCAAAGTCACTGACACAAAGGCAAACAAAACCTTATCTTGTGTAACGGGTATTCCCTCTACCCCAAGCACAGATATAGTGTGTCAGGGGGAACCTATGTGTTACCAGGTGTGCTGCATATCTGTAGGTTCACAAGAGGCCTGAGCCTCTGCTTGTTGGAAACCTGGGGTGAGTCCTTCGGATCGATCTGGTTTGCAGCGCCTCCACCTGTGTAGGGTTCTAGGAATGTAGAAGGTTGCCTACACAGGACCCACATACAGTACACAATAAGTACATACACTGAGATGTATATAACCAGTTTATATATATATGCAGGAATAATCACACACTTTACACACTTATCAGTAACCACTACTGCGTACTTGTAATAATACTCCCCCTAGGGGGTAACTCCACACCAGGTACCGTAGTACCAAAAGTCATTCACTCCACTAGGAGTGTACCTTGCACCCACCACCGTGTACCCCCACACAATGTCCACAGTCTAACCCCTTTGTCCTGTGGTCAGCGCTGCCACTATGTGTAAATATATATGGTGATACGTTGGTGCACTTAGGAAGGTACCTGCCGAGTGCTCCTGCACTTGGGCCTGCAAGCAATTTTGAAAAGGATCCGCCCCTTGGTGATCCCTTCTGTGATCCGGTCCTTCCTTGCACGAGGGTCCGCCAGGGGCGATCCCAACCTGGAGATAGTCTTTGTCTCTTTGGGCGTAGGCTTGAGCTCAAGCTTCTTCTCAGGGAGCGCAGCGTCCGCTGTGTCCCTAACTAACACTGGTACTAATGTGGCAAGGTCCCTAACCTAGGGCCTGTCCCTGTAGCACCACAAGCTGTGAGGGGCTCAGGACCTAACTAGGTCCTAGGGGGCTGCTGGCCTAATGCAGTGGGTCACAGACCCCTGCACTCACCTCCTTCCCCTAGCTCTTCCTGGTCCTCACTCTCTGTGTCCCGCGCGCGCCAATTGTATCAAAATCCCCTCTGCAGGGAGATCCTCTAGCCCTATTGGCTCCCTGGCATCATGGGGCCGCTCCTGAGGCTCATGGGACTTGTAGTCCCGTTCAAGAGCCTTCCCTGGTAGGTTAGGGTTCGCGCGCTTTTCACTGCACATGCGCAACTCATCAGGGCCGCCGGGACTTACTGCGCATGCGCAAACTCGCTCAAGATGGGGGCGCCCTGCTCAGGAGCCGCCGGGGACCTCCAAGCGCCAGAACACTCACTGCACTCGGCCCCCACCCTCCTGTCATGACGACGGGTCTGCTGCTGACTCCCGGCAGCGGAGGCGAGGGAGGGGGGATCGCGGAACAGAGGGGTAACCTGGTTACATCCTCCCCCTGGTAAAAACCCCATTGGCCTCGCTTGGGACACAACGGAATATAATTATGTACAGAAGTTATATAATGAAAATGCAACAATAAAATACAATCTTACACATCAATTGACTTTAAACGATATTGCACAGTTCTGTAAGCATCACAATTACAGATTGGATTTTGCTACGAGACCACTGCTGAGCCTCATAGTGGGGTGCCCCAACTTGATCATAGGTTACCCGATTTGAAGTGTACCTGACTCTTTGGCTCCTTCGGAGCTGTTCTTCAGCAACTCCCTCGGGGGAGTAATAAGTACAGTCCTGAGGCTCAGCCTCTTCCCTTGAGGGGAGAAATGTCTCTGAACAGTCTCTGTTCGGTACAAAGCACGGACTTTGTGGATCCAAAGGCTGGCCCGCTGGAGCCACCTTAGTATGCGTTGGCCTACGGCGCCCTCTACCCATAGCTCTTCCGGGAGATTCCCCTCCATTGGGAGGATCCCTTTGAGAGGGTTCTTCCATAGGATCTTCCAGAGTTTCAGGGTTGGTATGATCGTGTACAGTCTCTTGACCAATCTCTGAGGAATCGGACTCACCGTTCAGTGGTGTGGCCAATATTTCTGCTTCCTCATCTCCCACTTGTGGAATGGGGAGAAGATGATTACTGTGTGTAACAGGGGACTTATCCCTGTTCAGTAATGTGCCTTTAATCTAGCAGTGTGGTAGTTAATTACTAAACACCCCCTGCCTGATTAGATTGTTTACAAAAAGCCTGCCTTTGAGACAGGAAGTAACTCTCTCCTTAGCTCTGACTGAGAGCTGACCTTTGGAGCTGACCGATCTTGAGCTCTGCACAGCAGAGCTGATTTTCAAGACACAGGGAAAACTACTACACGTGAAGCTGAACCAGGAAGTGAGATTTTCCCTCCAAGAAACAGATAAGACTTTTATTCTTAAGAGACTGCTTATATCTGCTTATTTCATGTTATATGTTTTGGGGCTGCGAGAACTGCTTAACTAAGGGAGATGTGAATTATTGCATAGTGTTTCACTAGAAATACTCCCAAGTGAATAGAAGCTTTGTTCCCCCCCCTGTGTTTGGATGAATTTCCTGATGAAAAGGAAAAGGCACAATAAAGCCTTATTATAATTTCACATTATAAACTACTCCAAGTGTGTACCTCTGTGAACGTCCATCTACAATAACATTGAAAGTTAACAGACAAAATAAATAGTATGTGTCAAGCCACGTGGTATGTGCAGGAGTACTCGGAAAATACATCAAGTACCAGAAAAAGATCGATATTGGTCAATCCAGCGGAAAGGTCCTGATAAATGGGGAGGTTCTCAGGGTCCCAGCGCAGCACTTTCTTCCACATCTGCCCGTGTGATATGTAAATCCTTGAAATAAATAAAATAGAGTGCAGGGGACCCAATAATAAAGAACCATTTATTGTACACGGAATGAGTATTACACTCACTGCCATATGGTGTATTTCTCATGTAATACTTACCTCCTTACTCATTCTGTGTGTACTGCATTGTCCTTCACTATCGGGATCCCCTGCTCTCTATTTTCTGCCATAACGCACCTTCTGGAGCTTGAAGATGACTTACGTTGAATAGACTGTACGGTGGCCTTCCAGTGCTAATGGCAGGACACTGCTTAGTAAATATGGGCCTTTGTGTGGCTTACAATTATAGAGGTGCATTTTTGCAAAGATGGAGCAAACCTCCTCACACCAAAATCATACACCAACAGCCAGAAATTGCATTCTATGATCTAGAGAAGGAGTGGCCAACTCCAGTCCTCATGAGCTACCAACAGGTCAAGGTTTCTGGATATCCCTGCTTCAGCACAGCTTCAGGGATATCCATAAAACCTGGACTCTTGATGGCCCTCGAGGACTGAGTTCCAAACCCCTGGTATAGGGTCTAAAGTTTTACAATAAGTCGGATGGGCAGGCACAGGGTGGTACATGGCTCACATCTCTTCGTAAATATTCAGGTTCCTCTAAAGACATCACAATTTGAAATAGGTTCTATTTTTACGCGGTTAAAGCCTTTCACTACACAATGATTCCGAAAGCAACGCTTATGCTGTCCTGTCGAGAAATAGCACTTAAATATGTAGCATATAATATATTATATACCGTTTATAATATATAATATATTAAATATATGTCCCATATCTTTCTTTTATTTTTAAGTAAAATGGAAATGTGTTGTGATGCAAGTTAACGTCATTTCGGGGACGGGTTGGCTGCTTCATGTTTTTTATTTCACCTTGAATAGTATGAGTCTGGGGACCTTCCCAATTGCTGAGATAAGTTATTTTTTTTAAAAACTTTTGCCAAACAAATGTTTGCAGGGATATGCTGTAAACCAACAAATATCTGTGAGATTGAGGAAAACAAAATAGTTTTGCAAATGGAGAACGCCGTAAAACTAGGTCATGATAATAATGAGTGATTTGAATGATCCGGTGTCACGCCTGTATGCCCCCAAACCTGGCAGGACCCCAGTACTGAGGTGGGAACGGTATGACACCACACATCCACAACAGTGGTGTTGCAGGGTATATGCAACTACACACGCAGGTTCTTTGGATAAGGCTTATTTATTTAGCCTTAATTTATACAGTACACAAAACAAAAATAGCTTTTCATCAGCAAACAAAAGAAAAATGTTTTTTTCTTCAGCAGACAAAACAGTTTCTCTTTAGCAGACAAAACAGTTTCTCTTTAGCAGACAGAGTAAAAATAAGGCAGCTACTCTTTTCTATGCAGGAGACAGACAGTTCATAAACCATGTACTTTGCTAACAGACCTTGTATCAAGCTGTTCTCTCTCCAGAGTTTATGGGGATTTTCAGACAGATTTCAGACAGCATACAGATAGACAGACCTTCTATCAGTAATCTCCTCTCTCCTGAACAGCTAGGCAGCATGTGTCTACAGGCTGGGGTTTTTAACACACCTTGATTAGGCAGCTGGTATCCAACTTATTGTCCTGAGGTTCCCAGCTGAAGTTAACCTAGTCACTGCTGCACTGCAGACTAAACATAGGTCTGCCAGGCATATAGCTGGTGGCTTTTATTTACCCTGTCACATTCCTCCCCTATTAGTGTGTGGCTGGGGCTACGCACGGCTGATGCCCGACCATCCACCCCTTCTCTAGAAAAGAAGTCAGCATTTGCGTTCTCTTTTCCTGGCCTGTGCTGAATCTCAAATGAGAAGGGTTGGAGGGCCATATACCACCTAGTCAATCTAGCATTGGAATCCTTCATACTATTTAACCACTTCAGTGGAGCATGGTTCGTCACCAAAGTAAAATGGACTCCTGCCAGGTAATGCCTCAAAGCTTCGATTGCCCACTTTACTGCGAGGCACTCCTTCTCAATCACGGAGTAGTTTTTTTCCCTCAGGAACAATTTCCTACTCAGGAAAAGGATAGGGTGTTCAACTCCCTCAAACTGTTGTGACAACACTGCCCCTAGCCCTATCTCTGATGCATCTGTTTGCACTATAAAAGGGCTGTTGAAGTCCGGGCTTCTAAGGATGGGACCCTCTGATAGACACCTTTTTATGTCCTCAAAGGCTCTCTGACAATCCCTTGACCATACCACTTGTGTAGGGGCACACTTTTTTGTGAAGTCCGTTAAAGGGGCTGCCACTTCCGAATAGTTGGGGTGAACCGCCGGTAGTACCCTGCTAAACCCAGCAGAGAGCGTACCTACATTTTTGTTTGGGGGGTCGGAACTTCTTTCAGGGCAACTACCTTGTCGGCTAGTGGCCTTACTTTTCCACCTCCCACTGCATACCCTAAGTATTTGGTTTCCGCCTTACCCAAGGCACATTTCTTAGGGTTGGCTGTGAGCCCTGCCTCTCTTAGAGATTTGAGGACCGCTTTCAGCCTATTTAGATGGACCCGCCCGTGTTTACTATAAATGACAATGTCATCTAGGTAGACTGCGGCATAAGTCCTATGGGGTCTCAGTACTTTATCCATGAGTCTCTGAAATGTGGCTGGGGCTCCATGCAGTCCAAATGGCATTGTCACAAACTGGTATAAACCCATGGGAGTGGCAAAGGCTGTTTTGCATTTGGACCTTTCCTCTAAGGGTATTTGCCAGTATCCTTGTGTCAAGTCCAGCGTGGATATATATTCCGCGTTACCAAGGGCGTTAATTAATTCGTCCACCCTTGGCATCGGATATGTGTCAAACTTGGATACCGCATAGACCTTTCGGAGGTCCACACAAAATCTTACCTTCCCATCAGGTTTAGGGACCATAACTAGGGAGCTACACCACTCACTGCATGATTCCTCAATCACTCCTAAGTGTAACATTTCTTGTACCTCCTTCTCTACCAGAGCCCTACGACTTTCAGGCAACCTATAAGGACGGGAATGTACTTTTACCCCAGGTGCTGTCTCGATCGCATGTGAAATTAAGTTAGTTTGTCCTGGTAAATCAGAAAAAACATCATGGAATTGTGTAATTATTGCTAACAAGTCCCCTTTTTGTTCAGAGGACAACTGTTTACACATTGGGATTTTATCGTCACTCACGATGTTCTCCCGTGGAGGCTGAGGACCCAAGTCCATTTCCTCCTCCACCGGGTGGATGAATAGAGACCGCTGCATCTTCCAGGGTTTCAGCAAGTTCACATGGTAAATTTGTTTACCCTTCCTGGACCCTGGTTGAGTGATCTCGTAATCCACATCACCCGTACGGCGGAGTACTTCGAATGGGCCCTGCCATTTGGCCAGGAGTTTACTCTCGCAACTGGGAAACAATAACATATCCTGGTCTCCCGGGTGAAACACTCTCATGCGAGCATTCTGATTGTAATGTCTCTCCTGACTGTCCTGGGCTGATCTAAGATTCTCCCTAGCAAAATGGCCGACAACATTTAGGCGCTTCCTAAGGTCTAGTACATATTGCAGGGTATTCTTGGAAGGGGACCGCTGATCCTCCCAGGACTCCTTTAGGAGGTCTAGGATACCCCGGGGTTGGCGGCCATAGAGCAATTCAAATGGAGAGAATCCCGTGGAGGCCTGGGGAGATGTGAATTATTGCATAGTGTTTCACTAGAAATACTCCCAAGTGAAAGGAAGCTTTGTTCCCCCCCCTGTGTTTGGATAATTTTCCTGATGAAAAGGAACAGGCACAATAAAGCCTATTATAATTTCACATTATAAAGCCTCCTAATTGTGTACCTCTGTGAACGTCCGTCTACATTTGGTGTCCGAGGTGGGACAAGAGGTGTCCTTGTATTTAAAAAGGACCGGAGAGTTTTATGTGAAATTTTTTGTTATGCTTTTTGCTTACAAACAAGTCTGAAAAAAAAAAAAAACCTCATGCAGCAGAGATCAGATTTAAAGGGATACACACCACTGAAACTTACACTGCACTGAAACTTACAAAACCACAGATGGACTCTTTACCCCAATCCCAAGAGGAGAGAGACTGCTGAAGCAGCTAAAACTTTATTTGCCTATCACAAAGCGTAATATGATCATTGAAATAGAGGTTTTGCCTTCCAGCCATAGTCAGGGTTCAAGAAGTGAGTCATCCCTTAAAAGGGATAGGTGTTTGTTGTTTTCAAAAGTTTCGCTGAAGCAGTGAATACAGATGGTGACCCACGAGTGGTACTGATTTTGCAAATAAAGGTTGCCACACCGCATAGGGCTACCAGCTGTGAATGGAGTATATGCAGAAAAGTGTGAAAATTGATACAAGACTGTGCTGAAGCAGGGGAATTTTTAGCAAACAAATGCCGAGTGTAAAATTGCCCTATAAAGGAAAAGGTTTTTCAAAGCCAATTGCTGAGTGTTGAGTCCACTGCAAAGAATGTTTTTTTTTTCTGCAAGTAAAAAAGTATGCCTATTATCTTGGGAGCAAAACAGACACCCAAAGTGTGAAGTGTGAATGCCATAATACCCAAAGATGAGACTGAAAATTACTGAACTCAGGCAGAAAACCAAATTCTGTTGCTGAAGCGGAGGGATAGCACCTAGCAAATAAATGGTGTATAGCAAATAGACTTTTTACCTAGCAACTGCTCATTTTGTATACCTGATAAAAGAAAATGCATGCACAGTACTGCTGATATTGAAAAAAAAAAAAATTACCCAAGAAAAAAGTCTACAGAGATGCCTGTGAGAGCTACGACCTCTACAAGCAAAATATGCCCATCTGTAGGACTACCACAATTGGGGGTTCTAGCAAATACAGTGGCAACAGCTGCAATAGCGCCTCCTGAGGTCAGGAAGAAAATTACACCTGATAGCCTAAAAATGGAGGACAAGATGCAGCGTTCCTGTAATGAACCCTACCCCATGGAAGAGTGGCCCTTCCAGTCCAATAAAGAGGAAGACATCTCTTACGGGGAACCCGAACCGAGTCACACCCACAAAACACCCCAAGAATGGTGGGGGTGCCTGAACTCGGCACGAACAGAAAAGACCGCTCCCTTTGACGAATATGATCAGCAGGAGAAAGAGCGGGAGCAGTGGATCACCGAATATTTCTGTAAGCTAAAGCAGCTGCAAGAAAAGCCTGGCGTATATAATGAAGCTGCTAAAATTTCAAATGAAGATGGAGACCCCAATATCCCTGAAAGGACAGTGTCATCCAAATCAAAAAGGCGGAAAAAGAAAAAGAAAAGCGGTTCTTAACTTACCGTGGAAGTAACAGACATGTCCGCAGATCCTGTGGAGAAAAAGGGGGACCGAGTTGCCCTGCAGCCTAGAGAAAATGGAGAATTCGGCCCACGGTTAACCGAATATCCAGAGGGCCCAAGGCAGAAGTCGTGTACCCCAAAGAAGTGTCTGTCCGGTGCCAACAGTGAGGAACCCTCAACCAATCATCCCAGGGAAGCGGAGCCGGAACCAGTGAGTGACGATCCCTTGACCAGCCCTGAAGACGCCCTGAAAATTGCCAGGCGTGACTGTGATCTACTTCGAGAACAATTGGAACTTGAGAGAGCAGATAATGCTGAGTTACAGATGGCGGTGCTCACAATGTACTCTGAATCTGGAACAGAATTGGACGATCTCAAGACTGAGCTAGATACTGCAAATGCTACTATTTCTGCCATGGATGAAAAGCAGAGCCAATCTGATAAAATGGTGGCTACGCTAAAGCGGAAGTATGAGGAGGTACTGAAGCAGATGACAGTCTTCCAGCAAGAGGTTCACACTCTTCGTATAGAGCTGAATGCCTCACAACAGGAGGTCAACAGTGTCCGGATAGAAGTGGATGTATCTCAGAAAGAGGTTCAGACACTCCGCAGAGCACTGGATGCCTCACATCATGAGAACAACAACTGCCGCACAGACCTGGAAGTTTCCAGAAAGGAACTACACAGTCTCACTGAGGAGCTGGACATTGCTAAAGAAACTATTGGTAATCTTGATACAGATCTCAAAGTCTCTCAGAAGGAGCTTCAGACCCTCAACCTAGAGAAGGAAGTCTAACGCCAGGAGATTGTCATTCTCAAAGCAGATGTGTGTAAATGGAAGGAGGACTGCAAAGAAGCCCTGAAGACTACAGAGACTGAAAAAGGAGAAAATTCAAGATTAAAAAGAGAAAACTTAAAACTGAAAGAAGAAAATTTTCAGTTGACAGAAGAAGTCAAGGAAAAGTTTGACGCAGAGCACCGACTGCAGAACCAACTGCAATGTCTGCGTACACACCTCCAGTATGCTGAGGAGAAGCAGCAAACGCTACAGGAAGAAAAACTGCAGGCTGCTAAAGAGGTACAAGCGCTGCAGGAACATCTGAATACCCAGTACGTCCCCACAGAGCAGTATGAGGAGCTAAAGGCCACGCTGCATGTCTTCAGAGCATCGTTGGAAGCGGAGCTTCGATACCAGGTGACTGTATGAGAGGGAGCGTGAGAAGGCTCAGAAACTGGAGCAAGAGCTGGAGAGACAGAGAGACTGTTCCATTCCCTTGAGTCAGTACACCAAGGAGAAAACAGACGCAGCGGCAACCTTGACGACAAAAATTACAGAGCTCCAGAATATGAAGGAGACTCTGATACAGATTCCTCCAATACGTAAAAAGGTATTGGCTCTGCCCAAGCACCAGTATCCCACAGTAACTAATGCCCGCAAGGACAAGGGTACAGTGAGAGTTGGGGACTCCACGCAACTTCAAAACAAAATTACGAAGTTTGAGCCACCAAAGAAAGCACTAGCCAAACCTACAGCTGCCCAAAAGGCAACAAACAGAGGTAGGAGTGCAGAATCAAAGCCAGAAGAATCCTTAGCTGAAGAAGCTGAACTGGCGACTCCGTGGTGTGGAGAAGCTGCAGAAAGACCACTTCAAGAGCAGATAACTCTAAGGGCTAGTCCTAACTGCTCTACATCTGTTGCCATACACTTTGTCTACAAAAAGAGGAGTGCCCGACGCAACAGACTTCTCAAGACCGCGCACGTGATAAAAAGACTTTACGTGGAAAAAGTCCTCCTCGAGCGACTGAGGAGTGCTGATCTCAAGCATCTTCGGGAGGAGACAAAAATAAACTGGAGAAAGGGCTCCAATCCCAGTGGGACAGAGGGTTCTCTTCCTCCATCCACGCTCATTCAAGTCACAGAGATCTAGAATGAGAGTGGAAGGTTGGGCTTTGGCCGTGGTAAGCCCGAGCTTCCCACAAACAGGGGAGGTATGTAACAGGGGACTTATCCCTGTTCAGTAATGTGCCTTTAATCTAGCAGTGTGGTAGTTAATTACTAAACACCACCTGCCTGATTAGATTGTTTACAAAAAGCCTGCCTTTGAGACAGGAAGTAACTCTCTCCTTAGCTCTGACTGAGAGCTGACCTTTGGAGCTGACCGGTCTTGAGCTCTGCACAGCAGAGCTGATTTTCAAGACACAGGGAAAACTACTACACCTGAAGCTGAACCAGGAAGTGAGATTTTCCCTCCAAGAAACAGATAAGACTTTTATTCTTAAGAGACTGCTTATATCTGCTTATTTCATGCTATATGTTTTGGGGCTGCGAGAACTGCTTAACTAAGGGAGATGTGAATTATTGCATAGTGTTTCACTAGAAATACTCCCAAGTGAAAGGAAGCTTTGTTCCCCCCCCTGTGTTTGGATAATTTTCCTGATGAAAAGGAACAGGCACAATAAAGCCTATTATAATTTCACATTATAAAGCCTCCTAATTGTGTACCTCTGTGAACGTCCGTCTACACGGTGCCACACCTTTACCTGGCCTTCAGTGTCTTTGATGCGATAGACCGGGAGGCCAGGCATCTGAGATTCTATTTCATATACACCGTCTCTCCATCGGTCAGCCAATTTATGTTTTCCCGGGACTCCCAGATTGCGAAGCAACACAGCGTCTCCAGGACGAAGCTCCCGATATTTGACCTTATTGTCGTATCGCCTTTTATTGTCAGCATTCAGCTTAGCTGTAGACTTCTCAGCCTGTTGGTAAGCCTGTTGCAAGCTGTCTTTGCACGTATTTGAAATGGGTAGCATTGTGTATCCCATCTGTCGAGACTCGAAGGCGTACATCTACTGACAGTCTCGCCTCTCATCCGAACATGAGAAAGTATGGGGAGAATCCAGTTGACTCGTGTCGGGTACAATTGTAAGCGTGAACCAGGGCCTCCATGTGTCGACTCCATTCAGTCTTCTGCACACCCTTTAGAGTTCCGAGCATGTCCATCAAGGTCGATTAAATTGTTCTGGCAAAGCGTCTCCTTTGGGATGGTACGGGGTCGTTCGTGATTGGTCTGAGTGAAGGCAGTTTGGAAGACCGTAGTGAACGAAGTACTTCTCCCATAGTATTTTTTGCCACTGTGATGGCTTTCTGGTCTTTCATGGGGAAGGCCTGGGCATACCGGGTGTAATGGTACGTGATGACCAGCACGTTGCATATTCCTCGGCTATCAGGCTCAATGCACAGAAAGTCCATACATACCAGGTCCATTGGACCAGAACTCTTCATATGGCCCATGGGAGCTGCTCTGGTAGGTAGGGTTTTGCATTGTATACATCGAGAGCAACGGCGACAATGGTGTTCTACGGCCTCTCGCATCTTGGGCCAGAAAAAGCGGTCTCGGACCAACCCAAATGTCTTCTCTACACCGAGATGTCCATGCTCATCATGTAGGGTCTTTAACACCATGTATTGCAAGGTCCTAGGGAGGACTAGTTGTCGTCTGTCCGGGTGGTTGTGATATTGCACTACCCGATAGAGTAAACCGTTATCGATTTCAAATTTGTCCGCTTCCCGCATGAGCAAGGCAACCAAGTCGTTGGGAGCACGCTTCAGGAAGGCTGGATATTTCTTTTCAACGGCTTGCCTAATGATACTAATTACAGGATCTCGTATTTGGTAGTCTACCAGATCTTTCCACCATAGCACTTTGTCATGAGTTATGTTCATCCCCTTCGGATCGCAGTAGGCTGCTGGGACAGCCTGGACTGGCATCCCAAGGAATCTGCAACCAGTAATTCTGAGAAGGCCACTTGATCGTTGATGATGGCGGCAGTGCTACACATAGCTCGCACCCCTGGTCCTGGGATTTCTTCTCACTCATCATCATCTGGAGTAGCACTTAGTCCCGGTCGTCGGGATAGAGCGTCAGCTCCGACATTCAGAGGCCCAGGCTTATACTTCAGAGAGAACTGGTAATTGTTTAGAGTTGCCAGCCATCGGTGCTCTGCTGCGTCCAATTTGGCCGAGGTATTGATGTACGTGAGGGGATTGTTATCTGTCCTTACCTCAAATGTAACACCGTAAAGGTAATCATGGAGCTTTTTCGTGAACGCCCATTTGAGAGCCGGGAACTCCAACTTGTGGACAGGTTATTTCTGTTCACTGGGTGTCAGACTGCGGCTGATGTAGGCTACGGGCTGAAGGCCCTCGGGGTGCTTCTGGTGCAAGATGGCACCCAGTCCATTGAGACTGGCATCCACATGCAGAATGTATGGTTGTTCAGGATCAGCATACGCAAGCACCGGCGCTTCGGTCAGGCTTTATTTCAACTTTAGAAAGGCCTGTTCACACTCAGACGTCGATTTATCACCAAACGGTTGACGGGCCGACGTGGCCTTCCTTCCTGTATCTTCGGGATATATCTTCAACAGATTGTTCAGGGGTTAAGCTCGACTAGAGTACCCTTCTACGAAGCGACGATAATACCCACAGAAACCCAGGAAGGATCGCAGCTCCGTGACATTCTCGGGACGAGGCCAGTTCACGACCGCTTCTACTTTGGCCGGGTCGGTGGCGATTCCTTGAGCAGACACGATGTGTCCCACGTAAGTCACCGAGGTGTGACAGAACCGACACTTGTCGAGGGACAATTTCAATCCTTCTTTCCCAAGACGGTCTATCACTTTAAGCAGTCTCTCTTCGTGCTCTTCCCGGGTCTTTCCGAAGACAATGATGTCGTCCAGGTAGACTAGACACTCCCGAGGGTTCATGTCTCTGATAGTCTTCTCCATCAGTCGCTGGAAGGTAGCAGGGGCCCAACATATACCTTGGGGAATACGTGTAAATTGGTAGAAACCCAGGGGGCAGACGAAGGCTGTCTTTTCCTGGTCCTCGGCGCTCAAGGGTACCTGATAGTACAAGGTAGGAAAATGGCTACCGCTCACCTTGAGTGTCCTACTATAGGCATGTGCTGGTACTAAAGAGATAGGGTGCATACAGGAAGGGTAATGTACTAGAATACGGTGAAAGGTCACAGCAGTGGCCTTAAAGAATCCTATTTGCACTCGCTAGACCAGAAATGCTAGGCTGGGAAAAATTCAATCCTGGGAGTTACCTCCATAGCCATACATAAACAATTATAAAATCACATTTATTAAACATATATACAAAGAACCTTATTGTCTAAAACACCACTATGTGGCTCCAGGGGGGCACAGAGAGGGTGGGGGTTGGGGAATAAGTGCTAATAAAGTTATCCGAGCAATGAGAGACTCCAAATATATTCTGGACAGTATGTGAAATGTCTATACTCCTTGAGAGACTCCCCACAATAATCCTCTATTAGTTATGAGTACAACATGTAGCCTATGTGGTATGAATGGGAGTCCATGAGTTTAAAAAGGTTGCTGCAGTATGGCGTGTCCATCATGTCAGTGTTGCATAAGGATAAGTCCTTAGGGGACGTCACAATATGTGTATGCAGACAAAGTGGTGTTGTACCTCCAGTACTGACACTTTACGTTCATATATCAGGTGTAAGGGGCACCGTATTGGTGACGATGTGATAATGCTAACTTTAAGCGCACCGCTTGGTCCCTAATGTCAGGCAGGGCGTCACTGTGTGTGAGTGGCGCGCCTTCACTCAAAGCAAGTGGGTCTGAGTACTTGGGACTCGTTCGGCCATTAGCAAGTGTCTATGTCAGACACGAGTGGATATCGCACAATAATCAGCTCCTCATGTGAGTATAGACCTGATAGTCTCTCCAGACTGTTAGCTCGCTTCCGGTTCTCCGTGCTTCCGGAGATGACGTACCGGAAGTGCGTCATCACTACCGACGTACGTTCACGCTCGTGGGCGCTTCGTCAGGGTAATGGGAGTGACTTCTCTAATCTCCTCCTGCTTAAGTACTGGATGATAGGGGGCGTGTGGCACTTTTCAGCCAATCCAGAGAATATGTTTATAGGAGGACTGGTGTGTCTAGTCTCCGTTATGGAGTGTATGAATCAGTTGTCCACCTATTTTGTATTCATGTTGCCGTGGCAACTTGTCCGAAATGAGGAATGAGATACTTAATGTTCTCATAAAGAACAGGAATGATTTCACAAATCAGCATGGCATGTACTGTGTGAATGCTGCAGTAAACAAATATATTGGGAATTGATGGTCAGGAGGATGGCAGATTCTAATAAAGATGATTTATACATTTGACGTGCTGTAAACTGCATGTCTGCTAGATATATAAGTAATCATCATTCTGCGTAGCAGTCACGTGTAAGTATGAACTTAAAGGTGTTTATACTGGGAACCCATTGTTTTGTATCAGTAGTGTAGGAGTAATAGCCTTAACTAAAGTCCGCCTCTAAAGTCAATACGGACGTACTGAGTTTAAGACTCTATTTAGCTATGACTCCGTCCGTATCCTCTGATGTTAGCGGTTATCTTGCACACACCCCCTCCATGGTCTGTAGTGGTATTGTTATCATGATGATATATAAATATATTTATCTCTCAGTAATGTAGGAGTGTAGTTCTATTACTGAGACCGCCTATATTAGTCAATACGGTCACGCTGGGTTTTTTATTGAGACCCTAATATATACCACACTATGAATCATCTTTAATTGTAGCCCTAGTACTGCCATCCTCACAATGACCTATCAATGGGGCAGATGGAGATAAGTCCCTATATCTACCTTCTTGTATCGTAGTGACACCTCCCTCCCCTCCTTGTCTTCCTCGGCCTGGTTGAGTGTACCTGCCTCCTGCTCCTAAAAAATGAATGTCAGAAGCAGTATGTGCCGGGGTTGGTGTACTCAGGATGGGTGTGTTTAATTTTTCTCCTTGTGTTTCAGGGTCGGTGTCGCTTGCAGAGTGTTCCCACTCTGTTGAGGATTCTAATGGTTGCGGGATATAACCTTTTTTTTGATGCTTTTATTTTGTATCTAAAGATGTTCCTTCTTTAAAGTCAGAGGAGTCCCTATATAAATTTTTTCGTTTTCTCAGTTTTGATGTCTGCTTTTAATTTGTCAATGTTGTTTATTAGTTTCTTTTCAAGGTCACTGAATTCTTCCTGTCCGCTCCAAGTCTCAATGTCTTTTTTAATGAGAACTATGTTGTATTGGTCTTTGTAATTTATCTGTCTCATGTTCAATGAGTAATCTCATTAGTTTAAATGAACATTTGAGCAGTTCTGACTCCACGCCTTGTTAAAAGTTTCGTCAGTTTGGTATTGTGAAGGAGCTAGGTTCAATCTTAACCCTCGAGGGACTAAATCCAGTCTAAGGTAATGGTTAGACTAGTTATCTCCACCAAATTCGAGCCTGTAACTTCATTGCCCTTTCCAATTAGCGAAAAAGCCTTTGATGTCATTCTGGCTGGAGGTTGGTGGTAACTCTTGGTCTAGTGTAAAACAAGAAGTGGCTTCAGTTGCCATGCATCAAAGTCTGTGTCGTGGACAGAAACCAGCCATAAGGGCTATTGATATAGTACCCAAAAATCAAACACAGATAGCATCAACAGGTGTTCACTTATACCATACACACACCACATGTATCGTGCCGACACTGTCCCATTCCCGGGGAGCTGGTCAGCCGAAAAGAACAATGTTCTTATAAGCATATATAACAAGGTAGGAAAATGGCTACCGCTCACCTTGAGTGTCCTACTATAGGCATGTTAGTTATGAGTACAACATGTAGCCTATGTGGTATGAATGGGAGTTCATGAGTTTAAAAAGGTTGCTGCAGTATGGCGTGTCCTCTATGTCAGTGTTGCATAAGGATATATAGTCCTTAGGTGACGTCACCATAGTGGTATGCAGACAAAGTGGTGCTTGTACCTCCAAGTACCTGACACTCTACGTTCATATATCAGGTGTAAGGGGCACCGTATTGGTGACGATGTGATAATGCTAACTTTAAGCGCACCGCTTGGTCCCTAAGGTCCAGGCAGGGCGTCACTGTGTGTGATGTGGCGCCGCCTTCACTCAAAGCAAGTGGGTCTGAGTACTTGGGACTCGTTCGGCCATTAGCAAGTGTCTATGTCAGTACACGAGTGGATTCGCACAATAATCAGCTCCCTCATGTGAGTATTCGACCTGATAGTTTCCAGACTGTTAGCTCGCTTCGGTTCTCTCGTGCTTCCGGATGACGTCACCGGAAGTGCGTCATCACGTACCGACGTACGTTTCACGCTCGTGGGCGCTTCGTCAGGGTAATGGGAGTGACTCTCTATCTCCTCCCTGCTATAAGTATGGATGATAGGGGGCGTGTGGCACTTTTCAGCCAATCCAGAGAATAGTTATAGGAGGACTGGTGTGTCTAGTCTCCGTTATGGAGTGTATGAATCAGGTCCACCTATTTTGTATCATGTTGCCGTGGCAACTGTCGAAATGAGGAATGAGATATTAATGTTCTCATAAAGAACAGGAATGATTTTAACATATCCGCACATGGATGTATAAAAATGCTGAGTAAATATACCCCTCGTTGAGGCCTCCTGGTTGTAGAGTCTGCAGCGTGAATATCCATTGACAGTGCGTAATCAATGACCGGAGATACGAAGTGATTGGTCTCACCTGGCAGGCGAAGTAGTTTAGGTTTTTGGAACTAAAATGTTGTCGCTTTGTTAGTAATAGAACGTAGCAATTTGAGGATTCCTCACCATTATATAACTCAGTTCTCTCTTGGAGTCACCTTCCCGTCGAGACCTCACTCGTATTATTTCAAAATTGGTGTTTGACACCGCTGTTTGGGTCTTCCTGAAGTACCCTAATAACAAATTGTAGGATGTGGTCTGACAGGAACAAGTCGCCAGTCCGTACATTCAAATTGTAAGCGTAGTGCATTCATTAAATTAAGTGGAAACGATACAATTGCCAGCGACCAAAAAGCTTTATTGCCGGGAATGAGAATATAATATGTTCGGATCAAGGGATCTTTCTCTAAATCTGGGCTACATTGCCTGAGGGCTTGTGGGTAAAATTGTGTGAGAAAGAATTTTGTCTTTGGTATAATAGAAGTTGGTTAAATCTCGAACATTTAGAACTACTCAGTCGTTAAGCCGGAGTTTTCACGACACAAGTCCGACAGGTATTAAAGCAAGTCATTGGAAAACTAAACTGATGGGAAATGTGTGGTGAAGTTGATTATTGGTTAACTTGAAGAGTAAACCCGTGAAGGGGGATAAACCCTAGCATAACACATGGTGCTTAAAATTAATAAAGTTATGCCTCCATAAAGCCTCCAAGATAAAAACATGTCACGAATACTAGATTGTTTAGAAAGAAGTTCCGGATGCGTCTGTCAAGTTTTCTAAATACTGTTGGTCAAGCCGTGTGAAATTATCAGGGAGGTGAGTATGGTCTCCTTCAAATTGGAAGAACTTATGTAAAAGAAGGGGAGATGAATTCCGGCGAATAAAACGAGAGTTCAAGAATCTTTTATCGGGCACCTCAATAGAGGTCGCGGCAAATATAAGGAACTAGATAGAATCGCTGTAATGGGAGGACAACCAGAGATTCACTTTGCTCAACACTTCTCTCTGTAAAATTTGTTAATCAAGTATTCTTAATAATATTACTGAACGCTGTTTTCTCAAAGGTGGTCCTCCCATAAAGCTCCCGCCTAATACAGAGGGCCTCCACGCTGTGGATCATGAATGGAGTGGTGAATAACCACGGACTACCAAGTGCATCTGTCTCTTAGTAAGTGTGACGGGGCACAGGCGAGAAAAAGGAAAAGCCGGAGGGGCAAAAAAAAGGGAAGAAAGAAAGGGGGGAATCCCGGACAATGAGCGAGCGCCACTAAAAGAAGAGGGCCTAAAAAAGTAAAGTCTGTAACGGAGAGATCCTTGGTTCCGGGGTGCAGGTGGGGGGGGTAAACCTGGTTGAGTTTACCTATGGCCTCCGTGCTCCTAAAAAAATGAATGTCAGAAAAGCCAGTATTTGGTCGCGGCGTGGTTTGGTGTGTAACTCAAAAAGTGGAATAGGGGGTGTGATGAATACTTTAAAAATATGGATTGAGATCGAGGTCTAGGTCGTTCAGCAAGAGATCGTTCTAATATCTCCTTCGGTGTTTTCCAACAGGGAATCAGGGATCGGATGTCCGTTAGGCAGCGTTTTTTCCCCCGTCATTTGTGAGGATGAATCCCCCCCTATGTTGCGTGTGGACTTGTTTTTTATAATGGCGGTTATGTAAATTTTGTATCTAACGATTTATGGTAATCCGGTACTAAATAAAGTCCGAAACAGAAAATCCCTAAGCAAAGGAAATAACAGTTTGAATTTATCTGGCATTGTTCCGGGCATCAGAGTTTGGGTCATGGGGAAACTCTGCATTGTTGAATTTGTCAACTGATTAAATTAATAATATTAGTTATCTTGGTTCAAGGGTCACGGAAAAGCATAAAGTGTGCTTCCTGTCCGCGAAAGTAAAAAAAAAAAGTCAACAAGTCCTACAAAAATGGTCCGTTGTGTAAATTCATGAATAGATAAGACATAAATGTTGGGTTGTATATGGGGTGCTTTGTCATGAAAATGTGAAAATTACGGGAACTGTCTCAATTTCATGAGGTACGGGTCTCATTAGTTTAAATAAGAATGAGAACCTTTGACGCAGTTTTCTGACTTCCCAAGCGGCGCTTAGTTAAAAGAAGATAGTTCAGGTCAGTTGGGGTATATGTAAGCAGGAGCAGAGGTTCAAAAAAGTTCTATAAAAAGCCTCCGCGTAAAGACTGAAATCCATCTAAAAGGTAATTGGTCAACGTAGTATAAATAAACGTATCATCCCACCACCATAAATACAGAGGCCTGTGCCTTCATTGGAGGGCCCTTGGCTATCCAAATTAGGAAAGCGAAAAAGGGCTTAATGATGTCGGATTCTGGCCGTGGAGGTTGTGTAAACAATCTTGTCTAGTGTAAGAAACAGAAGGTGGGGCTGTGCACTCAGAGTTTGCCAATAGCAGTCAACGTACTGGTGTCACTTTAACAGATAAGACCACCAATGAGGGCAGAAGGCGGTTGAGATTACGTCCCCGAAAAGAGTCAAAGCGCAGATATCCAATGCTGCTGAAATGTAATACACTTAAGTAATCAAACCGATACACACAAGTTACCGACATTTATCATGCCGGAACAAAAGACCTGTCCCAAGTTCCGCGAAGGGACTTGTATCAGAAAAAAGCCGAAAGAACATTTCTTAAACGTATATAACAAGGTAGAAAATGTAGCTAAAGCCGCTCGGGACCTTAGGTCCATACTTAGAAGACATGTTAGATTATATGAGTACACTGATAAAACACTATGTGGTATGAATAAGGAAAGTTCAATGATGAAAGTTTTAAAAGATTAGGCTGGCAGTATGGCTGTCCTCTATGCTTGTTGCAAAACGTAAAGGATATATATGGTCCTATGAAACGTAATTAATTCGTCACCCTATAGGTGGTATAAAAGGGCATGGGGAACCAAATGGTGCATTGTTACCGCCCGGAGAAAGAACTATACCAAGGTACGTGACGACCTTACTGAATACTAAACAAACTTATCAATAATATCAATGGGGTGAACAGGGGCCCGTGAAATTGGACGATTTTGGATAAAATGCTAACTTTGAAGCTGCACACCGCGTGTGGGTCCCTAGGTTCCATCGAGGGCGTACACCTAGAAATGTGGGTGGATGATGGCGCCAGACCTTCAAACAACAAAGCCGACCACACAGGATCGGGAACAGAAATTGGGAAAAAAAAAAAGTCTGATAGATACTTGTACTCGTAAATCTAAGAAAAAAGGAAAGAGAGGGCGGAAAAAGTGAAAAAACGCTTAGCAAGTGGTCTATGGTGCAGTACACTAGTGGATATCAGTTGCAAACATAGATCAGCTCAACCGTCATGTGAAGTATCCGACTTACATCAATCTAACTCGCCAGACTAATTTATAACAGAAGGAATCGGCTATGTCGCCGGTTCTGACTTCAACTATCTTAAAAACCGGATGACCAAAGAATCCACCGGAGATGCTGCATCAAGTACCAAAGTACGTACGTTCCGAAAACTCGTGTGGGCAAACGCTTCGTCAGGGGGTAGTGGTAGAGCTTACTCTAAGATCTCCTTGTGCCCTGCTATAAGTGACTAAGGGGATGATAGTGGGAGGGGCGGGTGGTAGGCGACTTTTTCATCCGAAGGCCAGATAAGTATGTTTATATGGGGAGGACTGGGTGTGGTGCTATCTGAAACCGTTATTGGCGTGTCATGGGATGCAGTTGTCCACCAATGACTAGGGTGTTTGTTTCATAAGTTGCCGAACTTGGTGCACCTGTTGTCCGAGGGAAAATGTATGAATGAGATGCCTGTCATGTAATCTCATGAAAGAACAGGTGAATGATTTCCACACATAATCAGGCATAGGCATGTACTGAGTAGAGTGAATGCTGTCAGTAAGCATATATTGGGATGGGATTGGGGCGCATGATGGCAGAGGGGTTCAATAATAAAGGAGAGTAGAAAGATTTATCAAAATTTGACGTGCTGTAAACTTCATGTCGGCTAGATATATAAGATAATCATCATTCTGACGTAGGGGGCATCCACGGGTGGTACAGTAAATATCTTAACGGTAGTGTTAATCACTGTGTAAAAAACCACATTAGTGGTTTGATATCATAGTGAGTATGACGTACTAGCCTTAAAAAGCGTAACGTCGCATCGCTCTACAGTCATACGGACGACTGAGTTTAAAGTTAAACTGGCAATTATAGTAGCTATGACACCAGAATCCGTAATCCCTGAAGTGTTGGAGCGGGGTATCGCGGTTTCACACACCCAAAAAAAAACATCAAACCTGTCTGTAAGATGGTATGTTATCGAAATTTGATATTAAATATAAATTTATCTCTCATAATAACTAGGAGTGTAGGTTCTAATTACTGAGACCCAGGAAGGCCTATTCGTCATACGGTTACCGGGTCTGTATTTTTGTAGGGACGGGCGCTAATATATACCACCCACTATGAATCAGGGTCGTAAGTTTGTAGTCCCATAGTACGGTGCTCCTCGAAAACTGACCTAATCATGGGGCATATGGAGATAAGTCCCTATAAAAGTACTGAGGGTGAAGGGATAGAAAATAGAAACGCCTTCGTTGAGCCTCCTGGTTTGTATGGGTCTGGAGCGTGAGATAAGTCCATTCAACTCACTCTGCATCAGACTTATCCCAGTTACCACCTTTTGCGGGGACCGCCAGGGTATTGATTCAAACTCCCACAGAAGGTGAGGAATTTGGGGTCACCGTTTATTTTTTCACTTAGTACTTGGACGGCTAAACGGAAATAAAGGTGAAAATCTTTGCATATCTGGATAGACCCTCGCGAGTGGTTCTAGGACCCTCACCTTTAGGTCCCTATGGGTCTTTCCTACGTATGGGCGATAACGCCACAAGTTGGACTCTAAGCCCTGTAATAAGGTTTGAGGCTAACTAACTCGAACTTCAGAACAGACGTTATGTAGATTCTTAATGACATAGCACTACGATCGGTAGGTATTGTAGATTAAAAAGTTTTGTGGCTTTCACTAAAATGGACAGGAAAAGAAGCACTTTGAGCACAAAAAGGGCAAATCGGCCGCACTGGGTATGGACCCTATGGGTAGCAAAACTAGTCGCCTAGTCAATTTCTTGGTTTGGTTTCCCTGGGTTCGTTGACTAAATGTACTATCGTAGGTCACGTTTAGGGTTTCGCTCCGTCAGGGCGGGTAGCAGGTATTGTTGGTAAGGAGAATCTCTAAGGACCCTGTTTCAACTCAGCATCATGGTGTTTATGATGTGCCATATAATTCTACTGAAGATCTTTCGCCGATCCTGCCCCTGGTTGTAAATAATAATGATCCCATATAATCGTATTTTTGCCAGTCTGTGTTATGCATGGGCGTAGGCGTCAAACTAGAAGCTGTGGCTCTCGGAGGTGTGTCAATTGCCCTGCCCCTCTTTTTTGCCCTTGCGTACCGTTGGGTGGTGTGGTGTGAGGGTAACACCAGGGCGGTGGCTGGTGAATCTAGCGAGCAGAAGTCATATCATGGCGAGCGTGTGTCTCCTGAATTCATCCAGTGTATAGAGCAATTCTGGGCGCAGGTGGGGACCCATTAGGAATTGTCGGAGAACCAATTGGTGAAGTTCTACAGGATGATATGTGTGGTTGTTGGTTGGAGTGTGGCGTGTCAGCCACGGAGAAAAGACTGTATATTGTACGCCTGTATTCTCTTAAATAACCTATAGATGGTTTTTGAACTAACCTATGGCCGTGCTTGCTGTTTGCTGATATCAGGGTCAAGGAGTTCAATAGTGTCAATCTATGTCCAGAGGTATCTCTAATTGTGTCATTGTATTCAAGCGACTATCAAGTTAATTTTTTCAGAAGGAGTGTGGGGGCTCTACTTTCCATAAGAGATGGATGTCCATCATAGCGGCCCCCACCATTCTACATACCTTGTGTATTCCTCCCTAAGGCGTATGCGAAGAACCACTGTCTCCTCCCACCACCTAGATATAGAATTGGCATAGTGGGGCACAGGGGTCCCATAGCGTGCCTGGATGGTGGTAGAATTTCTGGTCAAATGTAAGTAAATTTTTATAGTGAGTACACAAATCCAATAGTATGGATTCAAACTCACTTGTGTTTGTTGTAGGTGTTCCGCCCAAACCCCTTTTGTTTAAGAAGGAATGAGGGTTACAAAGGGGCTTGTCCCAACAGAACAACGGTGTGAGGATACTTGTAATATAGTCCCGTCAAGCGTCTATACCCCTACAAGTAAAGTCTCTGTACTGACAACAACATCCATCTAAGACGTAAAGGACGTCTTTGTGTCGATCGTAGATGACTGGTATGGAGTTCACAAATGGTCTTAATACTACTTCGTAGATATTTGCTTAGCAGGTCCGGCCGTCCGCTATCAATACACAATACATTATTGTCCCTTGGGGCTGGTATTTTTTTTGCTTGTGTATCATTTGGTAAGTAAGAGAACGTAGCATTTGAGTGATTCACTCACCATGATATACTCAATTTCTCTCTTGGAGTCACCTTCCCGTCTAGAACCTTCACTCATTATATTCAAAGTTGTGTTTTGAACACCGACTGTTGGGTTTCCTTAATACCCTATAACTTGTTTGGTCTGACAGCAGTCTCTCAATTCTGTGCGTATTCTTTTCCTTATGAATAGCTATATTGCCACCTTGTCCTAAGGTTTAATTTCGATCAAGGATCTTTCTCTAATCTGGACTAGTGCTCGGCGTTGTGGGTGTGGTGAGAATTCTTCTTTTATGGTTTTATTCAACTGTAAAATCTCAGTCGTTACCATTTTCACGGAAACACATCCACAATTTGAGCATTGACTCCTGAATTGGGAAAATATTTGGAGGCGAGTGGAGGTTGAATGTGCTGGTGAGGGTTGCCAGTGGACGGTGGTGACCCTCATCAATGTTCGGTTGTAAGATGCCAGGAGGGGTGCGGGGAAAGAAAACGGTCCGTCCGAGGATCATTCAGCAAATATCTAGGATTGTTTTTTTAAAAAAAAAGAAGACGGCTGTCCGAGGTTTTGGTCATAATACATGTTTGTGGGGGCCGTGATATCGAGTGTCTAATCTCCTTCTTTGGAGAACTCTATGTAGAAGGAGTTACCGACAGACAACGATTACGATCAAATTTTATACCACATCAAAAAATGGGAACTATAATGCCTTAGTGTGAAGACAAGGAAGCTGAGAGTCCTAGTTGCTCAACACTGTACTGATAGGCAATGGGTATGTAAGGCGTATGTACTGTAGATAGCTAATGAACATACCTGTATGTTGTGTTCCTCTTTCGGGGAACACTTACCGGTTCAAAATCAACCCCACAAAAAGAGGGCAAAACATCGTCTCAAACGCGGGGCTCTTCTCAGCAAAAAAAAGGCGGGTGCGGGAAAAAAAAAGAAACGTTTACACGCAAAAGATCAAGGGGGGTCTGAAGAAGAGATGGTCGACGAATAAAAAGGAAGGGGGGGGGGGGGGGGGGCACGAGGGCGGAGCCGGAAAAAATGTGCCGATCATTTCATCTTCATCGGGTCAAAAATTCTCATTCAAAGGGGAAGGAAAAGACTAACGACAATCGTCTCTTCATTTCGTGCTCGTTCAAATGGGAATACCCGGGATACCATCTTCGGCCAAAACGGAAGAGAAAAGGGGGAAATCCGGGAAATCAGGGTCGGGCCCTCGGGGGGTCTCAAAACACTGTCACCGCCACCCGGAGGGCTTCTCACTTCTCCGTCACGAAGGGAAAAAAGAATCATCCACCAAGACTGGTCATAAAAGTGAAGAAACGAGAGGCGCGGATCAATGAGGGGGTGGGGACAGAAGAACAGGTGAGGGTCGGGAACCATCGGATAAAAATTCGGAAAAAGAAGAAAAAGGAGTTATGTTCGCGCTCAAAAAGAAAAATATGGTACTCGTCTCTTACCATCATTCGAGAGAGAAGAGGCGATTGATCAAATTTGCGACCGAACCCGGCGATATGCAATCGAAAAATCCGATCAATGTCTCATCAAGCAAATACTCGAACCAATCTCGTAGTTCAGTCGAGGGGGGGGGATAAGAAGAAAAAGTAGAGAGGTGAGGAGTAGTTAATTCGAAAAGAAAATCAAAGACCGGGAGAAAAAGTGAAAGCCAAGAAGGGGGGGGGCGAGTCGAGAAGAGGGCGGGTGGCGAACTAACAATAACCGGAGAAGCAGCGGAAGAAAACGAAATAAACAGAAATGGGCAGAAGAGGTGAAAACGAAGAAGGAAGGGGCGGGGAAGAAAAGGGAAGGGGAGAGGAAGGAAGAGGGGGAAAGAGAAGAAAAAAGAAAGGGAGTGAAAAAAGCGGAAGTGGAGCGAAGGGGAAGAAGCGAAGGAAAAAAAAGTGAGGAAAGTACAGAACGAGGGTGGGCGCGGACCACCGCTTTGGATGTCCTCGCTCTGCTAAGCATCTCGGTTGATACCGGGAGCGGCCCTGGACCTCTGGTGTCCTCTTAGGGGGGGTGACGAGCCAATCCCCTCCCCCTCCATTGTCTTTCCCTCGGCCTGGTTGAGTGTACCTGCCTCCTGCTCCTAAAAAATGAATTCGAGAAGTATGTATGCCCGGTTGTGTGTACTCGAGATGTGGTGTGATTATTAATGGGGCTTAAAGTTTCTCCTTGTGTTTCAAGGGGCGTGGCGCTTGCAGGATGTCCCACTCGGCTGTTGAGGATTCTAATGTTTGCGGGATAAACCTTTTTTTTATGCTTTTATTTTGTATCTAAGATGTTTCCTTCTTTAAGTCAGAGGAGTCCCTAAAAATTTTTTTCTTCTGTTTTCTCAGTTTGATGTCTGCTTTATTTTGTCAATGTTGTTTAATTAGTTTCTTTTCAAGGTCACTGAATTCTTCCTGTCCGCTCCAAGTCTCAATGTCTTTTTTAATGAGAACTATGTTGTTATTGGGTCTTGTCAATTTTCATGTCTCATTCAATGAGTAATCTCATTAGTTTAAATGAACATTGAGCGTTCTGACTACCCCACCCTTGTTAAAAGTTTCGTCAGTTTGGTATTGTGAAGGAGCTAGGTTCATACTTAACACCTCAGGGACTAAATCCAGTCTAAGGTAATTGGTTAGACTAGTTATCTCCCCCCAAATTCGAGCCGTAACTTCAATTGGCCCTTTCCAAATAGCGAAGCCTTTGATGTCATTCTGCTGGAGGTTGGTGGTAACTCTTGTCTAGTGTAAAAACAAGGTGGTTTCAGTTTGCCATGCATCAAAGTCTGGTGTCGTGGACAGAAACCAGCCATAAGGGCTATTGATATAGTACCCAAAAAATCAAAAAAGCAGATACAACACAGTTGTTCACTTACATAACACAACACACATGTCTCGATGCCGACACTGTCATTCCCGGGGGGAGCATAGTCAGCCAAACAATGATGTTCTTATAAGCATATAGAAGGTAGGAAATGGCTACCCGCTCACCTTGAGTGTCCTACTATAGGCATGTTAGTTATGAGTACAACATGTAGCCTATGTGGTATGAATGGGAGTTCATGAGTTTAAAAAGGTTGCTGCAGTATGGCGTGTCCTCTATGTCAGTGTTGCATAAGGATATATAGTCCTTAGGTGACGTCACCATATGTGGTATGCAGCAAGTGGTGCTTGTACCGCCAATACCTGACTACCTTACGTTCATATATCAGGTGTAGGGGCACCGTATTGGTGACGATTGATAATGCTAACTTTAAGCGCACCGCTTGGTCCCTAGGTTCCAGGCAGGGCGTCACTGTGTGTGATGTGGCGCCCCTTCACTCAAAGCAGTGGTCTGAGTACTTGGGACTCGTTCGGCCATTAGCAAGTGTCTATGTCAGTACACGAGTGGATATCGCACAATAATCAGCTCCCATGTGAGTATACCGACCTGATAGTCTCTCCAGACTGTTAGCTCGCTTCCGGTTCTCCGTGCTTCCGGATGACGTCACCGGAAGTGCGTCATCACGTACCGACGTACGTTTCACACTCCGTGGGCGCTTCGTCGGGTATGGGAGTGACTTCTCTAATCTCCTCCCTGCTATAAGTACTGGATGATAGGGGCGTGTGGCACTTTCAGCCAATCCAGAGAATATGTTTATAGGAGGACTGGTGTGTCTAGTCTCCGTTATGGAGTGTATGAATCAGTTGTCCACCTATTTTGTATTCATTTGTGCCGTGGCAACTTGTCCGAAATGAGGAATGAGATACTTAATTGTTCTCATAAGAACAGAATGATTTCACATAATCACATGGCATGTACTGTGTGAATGCTGCAGTAAACAAATATATTGGGAATTGATGGTCAGGAGGATGGCAGATTCTATAAAGATGATTTATACATTTGACGTGCTGTAAACTGCATGTCTGCTAGATATATAAGTAATCATCATTCTGCGTAGCATGTCACGTGTAATTAAACTTAAGGTGTTTACTGGGAACCCATTGTTTTGTATCAGTAGTGTAGGAGTAATAGCCTTAACTAAAGTCCGCCTCTAAAGTCAATACGGACGTACTGAGTTTAAGACTCTATTTAGCTATGACTCCGTCCGTATCCTCTGATGTTAGCGGTTACTTGCACACACCCCCTCCATGGTCTGTAGTGGTATTGTTATCATGATGAATATAATATATTTATCTCTCAGTAATGTAGGAGTGTAGTTCTATTACTGAGACCGCCTATATTAGTCAATACGGTCACGCTGGGTTTTTTATTGAGACCCTAATATATACCACACTATGAATCATCTTAATTGTAGCCCTAGTACTGCCATCCTCACATGACCTATCAATGGGGCAATGGAGATAAGTCCCTATAAAATGCTGAGTAAATACCCCCTCGTTGAGGCCTCCTGGTTGTAGAGTCTGCAGCGTGAATATCCATTGACACTCACGCTGCATCAGACGTCTATCCCAGTTACCTTTTCGGGGACCCCAGGGTATGTGTTAATCCCACAGAAGGTGAGGAATTTGGGGTCACCGTTATGTTCACTTAGTACGTGACGGGCGACGGGGGTGTCTTTGCTATTTCTGATAGACCCCAGATGTTCTAGGACCCTCACCTTTAGGGCCCTATGGGTCTTTCCTACTTACGTACGTACGCCACATCTGCACGTAATAAGGTATATGACTCCTTCAGACAGACAGTTAATGTGATTCTTAATGACATAGGCACTACTCGGTGGATTGGGAATTGTTTTGTGGCTTTCATAATGGACAGGCCTTGCAGCGGCCGCATGGGTATGACCCTATGGGTATCCTGTCCCTAGTCAAGTTCTTGGTTTGGTTTCCCTGTAGTGACTATGTACTAGTCTGTCCTTTAGGTTTCGCGCCCTCATGCAGGTCATTGTTGGTGAGTCTCTAAGGACCTGTTTCAAATCAGCATCATTGGTAAGATGTGCCAGTGTCTACTGAAGATCTTTCTCAATCCTGCCACTGTTGTTATATGTCCCATATATCGTATTGTTTTTGCCAGTCTGTGTTTGTGGGCGCTGCCTGTCAACTAGAACTGGGCTCGGGTGTGTCAATTGCCCTCTTTTTTGCCTTGCGTACATTGTTTTTGGAGTAACCACGGCTGGTGAATCTAGCAGTCATATCATCAGCTTGTCTCCTGAATTCATCCAAGGTTGAGCAATTCCTGCGCAGCCTTAGGAATTGTCCCGTGGGATGTTCTGGATGATATGTTTTGGGTGGTGGCTGTCAGCCCTTAGGAGACTGTTTGTCGCTGTTTCTTTCCTATAGAGGTTGTGACTAACTTGCCGTCTTGCTGTTTGCTGATAGTCAGGTCAGGAAGTTCAGAGTAGTGTCATCTATGTCAGGTGTAGTCTTAAATTGTGGTCATTTGTATTCAACACATCAATGAATTGTTTCAGAGGATGGGGCCTTTCCAAGAGGATAATGTCATCATATAGCGCCCCCACCATTCTACATACCTTGTGTATTCCTCCAGGGCTTTGCTGAAGACCACTGTCTCCTCCCACCAGCCTAGATTAAATTGGCATAGGTGGGGGCACAGGTGGTCCCCATAGCGGTGCCCTGGATTTGGTGGTAGATTTCTGGTCAATGTGAAGTAATTTTTAGTGAGTACAAAATCCAATAGTTGGATTACAACTCATTGTGTTGTTGTATTTTACCAGACCTGTTGTTTAAGAAAATGAGTTACAGCTTTCAGACCAACGGTGTGAGGGATACTTGTATATAGTCCCTCAACGTCTAGACCTACAAGTAAGTATCTGTACTGACAACAACATCCTCAAGCACGTAGAAGGACGTCTTTTGTGTCTCGTAAGAATGACGGTAGGGAGTTCACAAATGGTCTTAATACTAACGTCTAGATATTTGCTAGCAGTCGCCGTCAGGCTATCAATACCAGATACTATTGGTCTCCCTGGCGGCGGTAGTTTTTGCTTGTGTAGCTTTGGTAAGTAATAGAACTAGCAATTTGAGGATTCCTCACCATGATATACTCAGTTCTCCTTGAGAGCACCTTCCCGTCTAGACTTCACTCGTATATTCAAAGTTGTGTTTTGAACACCGCTGTTGGGTCTTCCTGAAGTACCCTATAACTTTTTTGGTCTGACAGCAGTCTCCTACATTCTGTAGCGTAGTCTTCCTTATTAATAGGACTATATTGCCACCCTTGTCCGAAGGTTTAATTTCGATCAAGGGATCTTTCTCTAAATCTGCTAGTGCTAGGCGTTGTGGGTGTGTGAGATTTTGTCTTTTATTGGTTTTATTCAACTGTAAATCTCAGTCGTTACCAGTTTCCACGAACACATCCACATTTGAGCATGACTCTGATGGAGTGTGAAGGTGGATTGGTTCTTGAGGTCCGTGAATGGACCCTCATCACATGGTCTGTTAGATGCCTCCTCCAGATCATTCAGCATATCTAGATTGTTTAGGTCAGCGTCTGTCAGGTTTTCTAATACTGTTCCCTGTATAGTTATGTCTCCTTCTTTGGAAGAACTTATGTAGAAGGAGTTTCCGCGAAAACAGATTAAGATCTTTTATACACACCAAATGGGACTATCACATTAGTGGAGAAAACGAAGTCCTTTGCTCAACACTTCTATATGGAATTTGTTAAGCCGTTTCTTAGATAGATTGACTACCTGTTTTTTCTCTTCCTCCCCCTGTAGGGTCTCCTCTGCTGCATCTGTGGTTGATACCCCCATACCTCTCTGTCTCTTAGTGACACCCCCTCCCCTCCCCTCCTTGTCTTCCTCGGCCTGGTTGAGTGTACCTGCCTCCTGCTCCAAAAAATGAATGTCAGAAGCAGTATGTGGCCCGGGGTTGGTGTACTCAGGATGGGGTGTGTTAATTCTTTCTCCTTGTGTTTCAGGGTCGTGTCGCTTGCAGAGTGTTCCCACTCTGTTGAGGATTCTAATGGTTGCGGGATAAACCTTTTTTTTGATGCTTTATTTTGTATCTAAGATGTTTTCCTTCTTTAAAGTCAGAGGAGTCCCTAATAATTTTTTTCTGTTTTCTCAGTTTGATGTCTGCTTTTAATTTGTCAATGTTGTTTATTAGTTTCTTTTCAAGGTCACTGAATTCTTCCTGTCCGCTCCAAGTCTCAATGTCTTTTTAATGAGAACTATGTTGTTATTGGTCTTTGTCAATTTTCTGTCTCATGTTCAATGAGTAATCTCATTAGTTTAAATGAACATTTGAGCAGTTCTGACTCCCACGCCTGTTAAAAGTTTCGTCAGTTTGTGTATTGTGAAGGAGCTAGGTTCAATCTTAACCCTCGAGGGACTAAATCCAGTCTAAGGTAATTGGTTAGACTAGTTATCCCCACCAAATTCGAGCCTGTAACTTCATTGCCCTTTCCAAATTAGCGAAAAAGCCTTTGATGTCATTCTGGCTGGAGGTTGGTGGTAACTCTTGTCTAGTGTAAAAACAAAGTGGCTTCATTGTTGCCATGCATCAAAGTCTGGTGTCGTGGACAGAAAACCAGCCATAAGGGCTTGATATGTCCACCAAAAATCAACACAGATAGCATCAACAGGTGTTCACTTATACCATACACACACCACATGTATCTGCCGACACTGTCCCATTCCCGGGGAGCTGGTCAGCCGAAAAGAACAATGTTCTTATAAGCATATATAACAGGTAGGAAAATGGCTACCGCTCACCTTGAGTGTCCTACTATAGGCATGTTAGTTATGAGTACAACATGTAGCCTATGTGGTATAATGGGAGTTCATGAGTTTAAAAGGTTGCTGCAGTATGGCGTGTCCTCTATGTCAGTGTTGCATAAGGATATAGTCCTTAGTGACGTCACCATATGGGGTATGCAGACAATGGGGTGCTTGTACCTCCAAGTACCTGACACTCTACGTTCATATATCAGGTGTAAGGGGCACCGTATTGGTGACGATGTGATAATGCTAACTTTAAGCGCACCGCTTGGTCCCTAAGGTTCCAGGCAGGGCGTCACTGTGTGTGATGTGGCGCCGCCTTCACTCAAAGCAAGTGGGTCTGAGTACTTGGGACTCGTTCGGACCATTAGCAAGTGTCTATGTCAGTACACGAGTGGATATCGCACAATATCAGCTCACTCCCTCATGTGAGTATACGACCTGATAGTCTCTCCAGACTGTTAGCTCGCTTCCTCCGGTTCTCCGTGCTTCCGGATGACGTCACCGGAAGTGCGTCATCACGTACCGACGTACGTTTCACGCTCGTGGCGCTTCGTCAGGGTAATGGGAGTGACTTCTCTAATCTCCTCCCTGCTATAAGTACTGGATGATAGGGGGCGTGTGGCACTTTTCAGCCAATCCAGAGAATATGTTTATAGGAGGACTGGTGTGTCTAGTCTCCGTTATGGAGTGTATGAATCAGTTGTCCACCTATTTTGTATTCATGTTGCCGTGGCAACTTGTCCGAAATGAGGAATGAGATACTTAATGTTCTCATAAAGAACAGGAATGATTTCACATAATCAGCATGGCATGTACTGTGTGAATGCTGCAGTAAACAATATATTGGGAATGTGATGGTCAAGGATGGCAGATTCTAATAAAGATGATTTATACATTTGACGTGCTGTAAACATGTCTGCTAGATATATAAGTATCATCATTCTGCGTAGCAGTCACGTGTAGTATGAATTTAAAGGTGTTTATACTGGGAACCCATTGTTTGTATCGTAGTGTAGGAGTAATAGCCTTAACTAAGTCCGCCTCTAAAGTCAATACGGACGTACTGATGTTTAAGACTCTATTTAGCTATGACTCCGTCCGTATCCTCTGATGTTAGCGGTTATCTTGCACACACCCCCCTCCATGGTCTGTAGTGGTATTGTTATCATTGATGTATATAAATTATTTTATCTTCAGTAATGTAGGAGTGTAGTTCTATTATGAGACCGCCTATATTAGTCAACGGTCACGGCGGGTTTTTTATTGAGACCCTAATATATACCACACTATGAATCATCTTTAATTGTAGCCTAGTACTGCCATCCTCACAATGACCTATCAATGGGGCAGATGAGATAAGTCCCTATAAAATGCTGAGTAATATACCCCCTCGTTGAGGCCTCCTGGTTGTAAGAGTCTGCAGCGTGATATCCATTGACCACTCACGCTGCATCAGACGTCTATCCCAGTTACCTTTTCGGGGACCCCAGGGTATGTGTTCAATCCCACAGAAGGTGAGGAATTTGGGGTCACCGTTATGTTCACTTAGTACGTGACGGGCGACGGGGGTGTCTTTGCTATTTCTGATAGACCCCAGATGTTCTAGGACCCTCACCTTTAGGGCCCTATGGGTCTTCCTACGTAGCGTACGCCACATCTGCACGTAATAAGGTATATGACTCCTTCAGACAGACAGTTAATGTGATTCTTAATGACATAGGCACTACTCGGTGGATTGGGAATTGTTTTGGTGGCTTTCATAAATGGACAGGCCTTGCAGCGGCCGCATGGGTATGACCCTATGGGTATCCTGTCTCCTAGTCAAGTTCTTGGTTTGGTTTCCCTGTAGTGACTATGTACTAGTCTGTCCTTTAGGTTTCGCGCCCTCATGCAGGTCATTGTTGGTGAGTCTCTAAGGACCTGTTTCAAATCAGCATCATTGGTAAGGATGTGCCAGTGTCTACTGAAGATCTTTCTCAGATCCTGCCACTGGTTGTTATATGTCCCAATATATCGTATTGTTTTGCCAGTCTGTGTTTGTGGGCGCTGCCTGTCAACTAGAAGCTGGGCTCGAGGTGTGTCAATTGCCCTCTTTTTTGCCTTGCGTACATTGTTTTTGGAGTAACCACGGCTGGTGAATCTAGCAGTCATATCATCAGCTTGTCTCCTGAATTCATCCAAGGTTGAGCAATTCCTGCGCAGCCTTAGGAATTGTCCCGTGGGGATGTTCTGGATGATATGTTTTGGGTGGTGGCTGTCAGCCCTTAGGAGACTGTTTGTCGCTGTTTCTTTCCT
>WSYH01000270.1:91327-136649 GCA_036426205.1 Ascaphus truei
CTATGAAGATCTTTCTAGATCCTGCCACTGGTTGTTATATGTCCAATATATCGTATTGTTTTGCCAGTCTGTGTTTGTGGGCGCTGCCTGTCAACTAGAAGCTGGGCTCGAGGTGTGTCAATTGCCCTCTTTTTTGCCTTGCGTACATTGTTTTTGGAGTAACCACGGCTGGTGAATCTAGCAGTCATATCATCAGCTTGTCTCCTGAATTCATCCAAGGTTGAGCAATTCCTGCGCAGCCTTAGGAATTGTCCCGTGGGGATGTTCTGGATGATATGTTTTGGGTGGTGGCTGTCAGCCCTTAGGAGACTGTTTGTCGCTGTTTCTTTCCTATAGATGGTTGTGACTAACTTGCCGTCTTGCTGTTTGCTGATAGTCAGGTCAAGGAAGTTCAGAGTAGTGTCATCTATGTCAGAGGTGAGTCTTAAATTGTGGTCATTTGTATTCAACACATCAATGAATTGTTTCAGAAGGAGTGTGGGGCCTTTCCATAAGAGGATGATGTCATCAATATAGCGCCCCCACCATTCTACATACCTTGTGTATTCCTCCAGGGCTTTGCTGAAGACCACTGTCTCCTCCCACCAGCCTAGATATAAATTGGCATAGGTGGGGGCACAGGTGGTCCCCATAGCGGTGCCCTGGATTTGGTGGTAGAATTTCTGGTCAAATGTGAAGTAATTTTTAGTGAGTACAAAATCCAATAGTTGGATTACAAACTCATTGTGTTTGTTGTAGTTGTTACCCCGTTGTTTAAGAAAATGAGTTACAGCTTTCAGACCAACGGTGTGAGGGATACTTGTATATAGTCCCTCAACGTCTAGACCTACAAGTAAAGTATCTGTACTGACAACAACATCCTCTAGACGTAGAAGGACGTCTTTTGTGTCTCGTAAGAATGACGGTAGGGAGTTCACAAATGGTCTTAATACTACGTCTAGATATTTGCTAGCAGTCGCCGTCAGGCTATCAATACCAGATACTATTGGTCTCCCTGGCGGCGGTAGTTTTTGCTTGTGTAGCTTTGGTAAGTAATAGAACGTAGCAATTTGAGGATTCCTCACCATGATATACTCAAGTTCTCTCTTGGAGATCACCTTCCCGTCTAGACCTTCACTCAGTATATTCAAAAGTTGTGTTTTGAACACCGCTGTTGGGTCTTCCTGAAGTACCCTATAACTTGTTTGGTCTGACAGCAGTCTCCTACATTCTGTAGCGTAGTCTTCCTTATTAAGTAGGACTATATTGCCACCCTTGTCCGAAGGTTTAATTTCGATCAAGGGATCTTTCTCTAAATCTGCTAGTGCTAGGCGTTGTGGGTGTGTGAGATTTTGTCTTTTATTGGTTTTATTCAACTGTAAAATCTCAGTCGTTACCAGTTTCACGAACACATCCACATTTGAGCATGACTCTGATGGAGGTGTGAAGGTGGATTGGTTCTTGAGGTCCGTGAATGGACCCTCATCACATGGTCTGTTAGATGCCTCCTCCAGATCATTCAGCATATCTAGATTGTTTAGGTCAGCGTCTGTCAGGTTTTCTAATACTGTTCCCTGTATCGAGTTATGTCTCCTTCTTTGGAAGAACTTATGTAGAAGGAGTTTCCGCGAAAACAGATTAAGATCTTTTATACACTCAAATGGGACTATATCATTAGTGGGAGAAAACGAGAGTCCTTTGCTCAACACTTCTATATGGAATTTGTTAAGCAGTTTCTTAGATAGATTGACTACCTGTTTTTTCTCTTCCTCCCCCTGTAGGGTCTCCTCTGCTGCATCTGTGGTTGATACCCCCATACCTCTCTGTCTCTTAGTGACACCTCCCCTCCCCCTCCTTGTCTTCCTCGGCCTGGTTGAGTGTACCTGCCTCCTGCTCCTAAAAAATGAATGTCAGAAGCAGTATGTGGCCCGGGGTTGGTGTACTCAGGATGGGGTGTGTTAATTCTTTCTCCTTGTGTTTCAGGGTCGGTGTCGCTTGCAGAGTGTTCCCACTCTGTTGAGGATTCTAATGGTTGCGGGATAAACCTTTTTTTTGATGCTTTTATTTTGTATCTAAAGATGTTTCCTTCTTTAAAGTCAGAGGAGTCCCTAATAAATTTTTTCTGTTTTCTCAGTTTGATGTCTGCTTTTAATTTGTCAATGTTGTTTATTAGTTTCTTTTCAAGGTCACTGAATTCTTCCTGTCCGCTCCAAGTCTCAATGTCTTTTTTAATGAGAACTATGTTGTTATTGGTCTTTGTCAATTTATCTGTCTCATGTTCAATGAGTAATCTCATTAGTTTAAATGAACATTTGAGCAGTTCTGACTCCCACGCCTTGTTAAAAGTTTCGTCAGTTTGGTATTGTGAAGGAGCTAGGTTCAATCTTAACCACCTAGAGGGACTAAATCCAGTCTAAGGTAATTGGTTAGACTAGTTATCTCCCACCAAATTCGAGCCTGTAACTTCATTGCCCTTTCCAAATTAGCGAAAAAGCCTTTGATGTCATTCTGGCTGGAGGTTGGTGGTAAACTCTTGGTCTAGTGTAAAAACAGAAGTGGCTTCAGTTTGCCATGCATCAAAGTCTGGTGTCATGGACAGAAAACCAGCCATAAGGGCTATTGATATAGTACCCAAAAATCAAACACAGATAGCATCAACAGGTGTTCACTTATACCATACACACACCACATGTATCATGCCGACACTGTCCCATTCCCGGGGAGCTGGTCAGCCGAAAAGAACAATGTTCTTATAAGCATATATAACAAGGTAGGAAAATGGCTACCGCTCACCTTGAGTGTCCTACTTCTCATAAAACAGGAATGATTTCACATAATCAGCATGGCATGTACTGTGTGAATGCTGCAGTAAACAAATATATTGGGAATTGATGGTCAGGAGAGGGCAGATTCTAAAAAGATGATTTATACATTTGACGTGCTGTAACTGCATGTCTGCTAGATATATAAGTAATCATCATTCTGCGTAGCAGTCACGTGTAAGTTAGACTTAAGGTGTTTATACTGGGAACCCATGTTTTGTATCAGTAGTGTAGGAGTAATCGCTTAACTAAAGTCCGCTCTCAAGTCAATACGGACGTACTGAGTTTAAGACTCTATTTAGCTATGACTCCGTCCGTATCCTCTGATGTTAGGCGGTTATCTTGCACACACCCCCTCCATGGTCTGTAGTGGTATTGTTATCATGATGATTATAAATATATTTATCTCTCAGTAATGTAGGAGTGTAGTTCTATTACTGAGACCGCCTATATTAGTCAATACGGTCACGCTGGGTTTTTTATTGAGACCCTAATATATACCACACTATGAATCATCTTTAATTGTAGCCCTAGTACTGCCATCCTCACAATGACCTATCAATGGGGCAGATGGAGATAAGTCCCTATAAAAATGCTGAGTAAATATCCCCCTCGTTGAGGCCTCCTGGTTGTAGAGTCTGCAGCGTGAATATCCATTGACACTCACGCTGCATCAGACGTCTATCCCAGTTACCTTTTCGGGGACCCCAGGGTATGTGTTCAATCCCACAAAGGTGAGGAATTTGGGGTCACCGTTATGTTCACTTAGTACGTGACGGGCGACGGGGGTGTCTTTGCTATTTCTGATAGACCCCAGATGTTCTAGGACCCTCACCTTTAGGGCCCTATGGGTCTTTCCTACGTAGCGTACGCCACATCTGCACGTAATAAGGTATATGACTCCTTCAGACAGACAGTTAATGTGATTCTTAATGACATAGGCACTACTCGTTGATTGGAATTGTTTTGGTGGCTTTCATAATGGACAGGCCTTGCAGCGGCCGCATGGGTATGACCCTGGGGTATCCTGTCTCCTAGTCAAGTTCTTGGTTTGGTTTCCCTGTATGTGACTATGTACTAGTCTGTCCTTTAGGTTTCGCGCCCTCATGCAGGTCATTGTTGGTGAGTCTCTAAGACCTGTTTCAAATCAGCATCATGGTAAGAGGTGCCAGTGTCTACTGAAGATCTTTCTCAATCCTGCCACTGGTTGTTATATGTCCCAATATTCGTATTGTTTTGCCAGTCTGGTTTGTGGGCGCTGCCTGTCACTAGAACTGGGCTCGAGGTGTGTCAATTGCCCTCTTTTTTGCTTGCGTACATTGTTTTTGGAGTAACCACGGCTGGTGAATCTAGCAGTCATATCATCAGCTTGTCTCCTGAATTCATCCAAGGTTGAGCAATTCCTGCGCAGCCTTAGGAATTGTCCCGTGGGGATGTTCTGGTATAATGTTTTGGGTGGTGGCTGTCAGCCCTTAGGAGACTGTTTGTCGCTGTTTCTTTCCTAAGGGTTGTGACTAACTTGCCGTCTGTGCTGTTTGCTGAAGTCAGGTCAAGGAAGTTCAGAGTAGTGTCATCTATGTCGAGGGTGAGTCTTAAATTGGGGTCATTTGTATTCAACACATCAAGAATTGTTTCAGAAGGAGTGGGGGCCGTCCCATAGGAGGTCAGTGTTGCATAAGGATATATAGTCCTTAGGTGACGTCACCATATGTGGTATGCAGACAAAGTGGTGCTTGTACCTCCAAGTACCTGACACTCTACGTTCATATATCAGGTGTAAGGGGCACCGTATTGGTGACGATGTGATAATGCTAACTTTAAGCGCACCGCTTGGTCCCTAAGGTTCCAGGCAGGGCGTCACTGTGTGTGATGTGGCGCCGCCTTCACTCAAAGCAAGTGGGTCTGAGTACTTGGGACTCGTTCGGCCATTAGCAAGTGTCTATGTCAGTACACGAGTGGATATCGCACAATAATCAGCTCCCTCATGTGAGTATACGACCTGATAGTCTCTCCAGACTGTTAGCTCGCTTCCCGGTTCTCCGTGCTTCCGGATGACGTCACCGGAAGTGCGTCATCACGTACCGACGTACGTTTCACGCTCGTGGGCGCTTCGTCAGGGTAATGGGAGTGACTTCTCTAATCTCCTCCCTGCTATAAGTACTGGATGATAGGGGGCGTGTGGCACTTTTCAGCCAATCCAGAGAATATGTTTATAGGAGGACTGGTGTGTCTAGTCTCCGTTATGGAGTGTATGAATCAGTTGTCCACCTATTTTGTATTCATGTTGCCGTGGCAACTTGGACAGTTAATGTGATTCTTAATGACATAGGCACTACTCGGTGGATTGAGAATTGTTTTGGTGGCTTTCATAAATGGACCATCAATTCCCAATATATTTGTTTACTGCAGCATTCACACAGTAACCCCCACCCTCTCTGTGTTTTCCTGGAGCCACATAGTGGTGTTTTAAACAATAAGGTTCTTTGTATATATGTTTAATAAATGTGATTTTATAATTGTTTATGTATGGCTATGGAGGTACCTGATAGTACCCAGATCATAAGTCGAGAACACTGAACCATTGGCTTCCGTTCAGAGCATTCAGAATTTCTTCAATGTGAGGAAGGTTGTACTGGTCTGGTATCGTACGATTGTTCAGGGTTTCTTTATGGATACTAGGAAACAGCGTTCCTAGTGCACCGTGCTCAGCTGTAGGGAGTCTCTAAGCATCCAATTAGTATACCCTCTAAATGAGGAGAACAGGTCAACACCACTCTCTGCAAATGTATATGTGAACAGTGTCTCTATTCATATCTCCTAAGATGTGGGGAAAACTGTGCTTTGTTGGTGAGAGTCAGTAACAAATCTCTGACCTCCCAGTATACAGTATATAACTTTCCCCTGGAGAGAAGACACAAAGTATATGACTCCCAAAGCGTAATGAGCTAATGGGGGTTCTCACAGTGGAGAGTTGTCTTGTGTGGTGAATCCCACGGCGTGCATCACGTTGAAACAGGCAAACAACAGGATATCCTCACGGAAGAAAACGGAGCACAGCAATGCAGCAATGAGGGGGCTAGATACCGGTATAAAAGTCCTTTATTCCATGTTAGACATCATGGCATGGGAAAGGTTAAAAATCTCGAACGCGTTTCAGGCCGTCGCCCTTTGTCAACGAGAATATTTGCAGACTGCAGCTACCGCAGCTGATATAGGATTTCCCCTGCCTCCATCTGGTTAATGACGTCTTCTACAATTGGCACGAAATCGTCAGGGTACGATCTGATTGGCCCAAGCCCTGGACCAATGAGATCACTGGGCAGTGAATAAATTACTAGTCCCGAAGAGGGCAGGGGAATATCCCATAGATCAGATGCAGAGCTTGTGTATGTTGAAAACTCAGCATACTGTACACTAATAAAGAAAGGTGATATTAAAAACAATGACATAAACACATATTAAAAGCAATCTTATACATTGACATGGTGAAATGGAAGACATAATTATTCTCAGTGTTTTAGTTATAGTGAATTATAATCCATTTCTTTGTTTGCATGCACATATCCAAGGACAATGCATACTTGAAGATATACTTATGAATTGCAAAAGGTGTAATGAACAAAGTATAGCATATATCAAACATTAGTTTAACTGATACAGCAATCAGGAAGATATTTCCAACATGGTAATCCGTGATATTAATGATTTATCTGATTTTGCAGGCTCAAGTAACATCTCTAGGTCAGAATGGACAGCCATTAAAGAACTAAAATCTCTGCCAGACATAATAATCAAGCCCTCCGATAAGGGGGGTAATATTGTCCTCTGGCCTAGAAAGCTATATGAAGCGGAAGCATTTAAACAACTTCGTGATAAACACTGTTATAGGGAATTGCAGGGTGACCCTACCACAAAGTTCAAAGAAGAGCTTGATACTTTGGTTCATGAGGCACTGATAGAGGGTGTTATCAATAGACGTCATCATGACGGCTTAATCACTAAGCACCCAATTACACCAACATTATATCTTTTGCCCAAAATCCATAACAATGTTTGTGTTTGTTGACAATGTGTTTGTTAACAACGACACCATATTAGTCTCCTGTGACGTTGAAACACTTTATACTTGTATCCGCCATGAAGATGGCATTTTTGCCACAAGATTCTTTATATCCATGCAGAACCTGAGTACAAACCTTACAAACACATTAATACAACTCCTGGATTTCGTATTGAAACATAATTATTTTTTATTCAAAAATACTTATTATTTACAGATCAGAGGAACGGCTATGGGTGCAACATGTGCGCCCTCCTATGCAAATCTTTTCCTGGGGTGGTGGGAACGCGAAGAGGTCTTTTCGGAAGCCAATAGTGAGTATACGTCCCATGTGCTGTTGTGGTTGAGATACATCGATGATATTTTCATTCTTTGGCAGGGCACTGCATCACTGTTAAAACAGTTCATCGATGTTCTCAATCACAACAGCATTAACATCAGGCTCACCTACACTTCAAGCGCAACTAACGTAAAATACCTTGACCTCAGTATCAGTGTTGCTTCTGATGGCCGTATAGTGACCGATATTTTTTGGAAAACGACATCCTGCAATACTATACTGCACGCAAGCAGTTTCCACCCTGCGCACCAGATAAGGGGAATACCCAATGGTGAGTTTATCAGACTTCGCCGTAATTGCTCGACTATGGATACTTTCAATACCCAATCCATAGAAATGAGCAATAGATTTAAGGCAAGGGGTTATAGTCAATCAGCCATAAAGCGGGGTCTTAATAATAGTTATAAACTAGACAGACAAACCCTATTACAACCAAAACCCAAACCCACACCAACTAAAACAATAAGGTTCATTGGAACTTACAACAACAAATGGAACAGTCTCAAAAACATCCTCCAAAAACATTGGGACATACTCTTGGCAGACCAGGATCTCCGGGTTATCTTGGGTGACAGAGTTAACGTCACTAGTAGGAGAGCACCTAACCTAAATAATCTGTTGGTCAGGAGTCATTATACTACCCCTCCAAAAGTTACCTTTCTCAATCAAGTAAATTTAAAAGGTTTCTACAAATGTGGACATTGTTCCGCGTGTAGACATATGAAGCAGACTGATGTCTTTCATAACTCTAAAGGCACCAGAGATTTCAGAAACTTTTATTTTCTAAACTGTAAATCCAAGAATGTCATCTACCATCTGAACTGTCCCTGCGGCCTGATTTACATTGGCATGACCACCAGGGAATTTCGTGTAAGGGTTCTGGAGCACACACGTAACATTAAAAATGCAACCAAAGACCTGGCATGTTTCAAAAAAATCACCAGTGTGGCACGCCATTTTCGTGATGTGCACAACTCAGACCCTTCATCCCTGGTGGCCTTTGCCATTGATAAAATCAACATAGGTATTCGCGGCGGTAATGTGGAGCAGCTTCTACTGCAAAAAGAATGTAGATGGATAGTTCAACTAGGGACCATGATCCCAACTGGATTAAATGACTATCTCAGTTTTGCAATGTTTCTTTAGCCTTTTATTCATTTAGAGACTCTGTCTGGTTTTATGCAATTTACCTTGCCTTCCCTAGCAAACTATCATCAAGTCTTAATCACACCTTATGGCTCACTTCTCCTTTTATCTTTCATAATTTATACTTATGTGTAATATTATCAGTATTTTGTATCTTACTTAGTAAAATATTATTTCATTATACATCACTCAATATATTGCTAATATAATCACCTTCCCATTAGTTTTATTTAATTTTTATCCATGCCTTCTTGCCTTTCAACACTCTGCTTAGCAAGCATGTCTTATTTTAATCACATTATGTTATTTCCTATGTCCTTTTATGTCTGTCTCTTTAAGGTTTACTGCCTCCTAAGTTCTGCTCGTTTTCACATAGCAACAGCTGACGCGGTTCTATCTTTCAGAAATTCCTATTGGCTGTTTGCCGCGAGTGAACTTTTGGCGCGAAAACGGAGCCCTTTAAAGAGTGTCTGTTTATGCTGACATTGTACGCTCCCGGAAGAAGCCTTTTTGGCGAAACGGCCGTCGGAGCAGAGCTGTGACAGCACCCCCACCACCCTGTGACCTGTGTGCATCACCAGACTGCTTGAGATTCTCCTCTGTGATATCGCTGTTGCCATAACGTGAGACTTTGGTCTGTATCATAGGACTTCCTTGCTGCATTAACGTGAGACACTGGTCTTTATCACAGGACTTCCTTAGTGCCCTGTACACTACCTATCTGTAGTGCTCCATGTCCCTGGGCTACTTTCATAGAATCTTTGCTCATTACCTTTGAGCTCTGCATCTCTGGGGATTTAACATGAGTGCTATTAGTGCACTATTTGGACTGTTCTCTCCTGCTGCTTATTCCATATGTGCAGCCTAGTTCTGGCATCAGTTTACAGATTTGACTTGCAGCACATTATAGGGTCAAATTTTTATTCATTTTCAGCTGTGTGTTTTACCATCTTTCACCATTACTAAGAGGTTTATGTATATTTTTTATATATTCTTTCTGTGGTCTGGATTTACTTACCATGCATATTGATTATTATCTTTTGCATTGGATCGGCCGATCTTAGTCACACTACTGGGGGAAAAATTATTTTTTCCCCTGGTTCTGTTATGGTATTTTTTGCAATAACATATTTTTATTTTGTTTTGGTTCTTACCAGACCTATTGTACCTCTTTGATGTTTCAACGTTGTGTCACACAGCGATTTGTTATATGATCTGTGTGGGTCTGTTCTATGTGTTTTTTATACTCCTTGCTAATAAAGTCCATTTTTTTCTATTTTTCATTATACAGTGTTTGAGTGCACCTTTTTGACCCTACTTTTTCCTTTTCTGTGTCATATATTCCCTTTGGGTCGGTAGCATCACCAGAGGGTTACTCTTTACCCTGACCTTTGGTTCACTGAGTATTTAGTCAGACAAGGGTGATTTGACTGCGGCATCTTTTGTGTGTCTTATATATGGTGATACGTTGGTGCACTTATGAAGGTACCTGCCTAGTGCTCCTGCACTCGGGACTGCAAGCTACTTCGAAAAGGACCTGCCCCTTGGTGATCCCGTCTGCGATCCGGTCCTTCCTTGCATGAGGGTCCGCCAGGGGCGATCCCACCCTGGAGATAGTCTTTGGGCGTAGGCTTGAGCCCAAGCCTCTTCTCAGGGATCACAGCGTCCGCTGTGTCCCTAACTAACACTGGTACTAATGTGGCAAGGTCCCTAACCTAGGGCCTGTCCCTGTAGCACCACAAGCTGTGAGGGGCTCAGGACCTAACTGGGGCCTAGGGGTCTGCTGGCCTAATGCAGTGGGTCACAGACCCCTGCACTCACCTCCTTCCCCTAGCTCTTCCTGGTCCTCACTCTCTGTGTCCCGCGCGCACCAATTGTATCAAAATCCCCTCTGCAGAGAGATCCTCTAGCCCTATTGGCTCCCTGGCATCATGGGGCCGCTCCTGAGGCTCATGGGACTTTAGTCCCGTTCAAGAGCCTTCCCTGGTAGGCTAGAGTTCGCGCGCTTATCACTGCGCATGTGCAACTCCTCAGGGCTGCCGGGACTTACTGAGCATGCGGGAACTCGCCCAAGATGGCAGCGCCCTGCTCGGGAGCCGCCGGGGACCTCCGAGCACCAGAACACTCACTGCACTCAGCCCCCACCCTCCTGTCGTGCCGGCGGGTCTGCCGCTGAGTCCCGGCAGCGGAGGCGAGGGAGGGGGGAACGCGGAGCAGAGGGGGAACCTGGTTACACTTGCATTAAACGGGCAATGGATCGAAGGGAAGTAAGCATAATTATGCCCCTTTACAAAGCATTAGTAAGATCACACCTTGAATATGGAGTACAATTTTGGGCACCACTCCTGAAAGGTTCCCTTAACGACACCTGTCATTTGGTAGGTATAACCACACATTGACACTCGACCCGGGAAGATTTCCATTGGGACTGGTTACTCTCAGTCTCTCACGACTCAGCAGCACGAACGTTCGGGAAGTAGATATGCAGACACAGACAAGGTGCTCCGTTTCTCTACTTCAACTTTATTGCAACGTGTAGCTCATATTTATACAGAAAACTAGACGTTGACAAATAGGCGATCTGGTTATTCAACATACCACAGAATGTTTAACAGATTGGTTTAAAATAGATACTGCGCACGTGTTAGTTAGATAACATGTTTATGTGCTATCTTTCCTGCCTGTGGGTAACCCTCAGGCTGTTTCCGGTACCCACACGCCATTTCTGAGAATTAGCAGAACTTGGCTGTGTACCCAAAATTATTTGCGGCCGCATAGAAAATTACAGATAATAGACTTATCATAAAATGGTGACAATTATATTTTGAACCCTTTCAGAGCTTCCTTTTGTTCTGAAAGAACAACTAGATTCTTACTCCGGAAGAGACCAAGAGCATACATCATACCTATCTTTTCTAGGTGTCTTGTTCAATGATAAGAGACAAGCAATAAGATATTATCCTCCGCAATTACCTCAGAAGGAGCCATATACATGGCAAAAGCAGTAAGAGAAGATTTAACTTGCATAGAGAGAGTAAAACATACTTTGCACATTGGAAAATTACAAAAAATTAAAAAAATTGATAATAGCACAGTCATAACTATAATAAAGCCATATAATAATTTCATACCCAAAGCTCCTATCCCGTCACCTAGTCCAAAACTACAATCAAACCCTACAGGTTCTTGTCTCATGCGTGATTATATTTCGGCCAAAGAGTCCATATCGGGATGAATATTCTGAGACCGATCTTCAATATAACTACAACATTCTTGTCCTATAAATTTACACACTCCTCCTTGTGCAGCCAGAAGATAATCTAGGGCTATATGATTTTGTAGTACTACCATCCAAATTTGTTCCTGTTCATTAGTGAGTCTAGTGATGGCATATCTCGTTACATTGAAAGCCACATCTACTTCATTTATGAGAAGGCCTAATTTACGATACAAATCAATAACGCCTAATCCAGAAATGATTGCACCTGTAACAATTTTAGTGGTACTGGTTTTAACCGTCATGGTGCTTCTATTTCTCATTCTTCCTTCTGGCAATTTAATTTTTACCTGAAAGGCAGGTAAAATAAATCTTAAATAACAGGGGTTTGTATATTTACAAGAGACAGACTTAGTGGCCCAAGCGCCACAGAGCCAAGAATATGTGCACGCGATTTTGATTACAGGGGAGACAGGTGGCACTAGGTCGACGTATTGTCTGTGAGACCTGGAAAATACATTGGGAAGTATTTATAGCTTGAGAAAAGCGTAAATAAAAAACACAGTCTGAGGTTATTTTGAAACAGAATAACACGTGAATTTATTCAAGTCAAGTGCACAACGGAGACAGCTTCAAAACAAAACTCTCTAACAATAAACATGGTATGCCATATATTTATACCCTAAATCCTAAAAAGTGTCCTCCCTCAATGGGGGCTTGTGCGTCACTAATATTACCTCATTTTGTAATACATAACAATACTAAAGCTGATGTCATTTTGTAATACATAATAATATCGTATAACTGTCTGTCAGCTAAAAACCATTATGGGGTTAAATGGGATGTGCCTATTCTGCCACCTGGCATATTGTATGGGAAACAGTTTATCTTAGACTACTAACGAAGCTTTCTCATAATATCTGGCCTGTTTACACTTTCATTTGGAAGCTGATTGGATGAGGAAAGATCAATGAAGTCAGCTAAGAGCGAAAACATTCCATGCCTGTTTCACACGTTTGTTTATACAGAAATGAAACACAGAAATGAAGACTCACAGAGACAGACAAGATGGCGGATTGAAATATTCAAACAAAATGACTTCATCCTAAATGCTGTTATGTCAGACCCCCTAATGTCTCAACTTCGTCAAGCTCAATCAGGACAACGACAACCTCTATACATGGATGAAGCCGGAGAAGTAGAATTGCCGGAATTTATCCAAGTTTGGTTTTGTGTTTTGAACCAGCTATATATCAATGGAGATTTAAGGGTGCATTTCCCGGTGGTCTCATTACGAGTCACATATTGCTGACAAAAATAGCTACAATTTACATTTAAATCCCAGGAATCTATAACCTCGGTTTCATCTGGAGCACTAAGGGGGTTATGCACTAAGCTCCGTTAAGTCACTCTTAGGCCGAGTCCATAGAAGGACAAGTCGTGCTGAGCCGTGCGGACGCTCCGCGCTGAGCCCCTGCATCCTCAATGAGGATGCCTTGAGAGGGGGCTCACGCGAGCGTCCGCAGGCGTGCGGAGGCGCTGGAGTTTTCAGCCGACAGCCAAGCTGTTTTTCAGCGCGTTGTCGGCTGAAAACATCCAAACAGCGTGGAGCTGCGTCAATGTCACGGCGCCGTGACGTCGGCGCCGTGACGTCGATGTCGGTGCGGCGCGGGCGATTGGCCCAGCGACGTCACTGCCCCGCCTCCCTCAGTCTCCCAACGCCTCCGATCGCACCCGCTGGCTTGCCTGCATGGGCATAAAATTGCGCAGATTTCAGCAGACGAGCCTCCTTTTCAGCGCGGCTCGGCTTGGCTCAACCCTCTATGACCCCAGCCTTAGGGCCTCATGCAGTAAGTGGCGGAAAGGCACTTCTCGCCAGTTTCCCGCCAAAAATGCCTACCCCTATTCAGTAAGGGGCGAAAAAGTGTCGAGAATAAAAAAAAACGGCATTTTTTTTGGCGGTTTTTTTTTCCGCCATTGGCGAGGCGAGAAGGCACTTTTCGCCTAAAATAGACATGTTTTCCGCCTCGCTGTATTCTAGTAGTGGCGAGTAGCTTAGCGCCGCTATTCGCCACTCTACAATGGCGTTTTTATGCCGAATCAGCCACGCAAAAAAAAGTAGGCTAGTTGATGGTGAGAGGCTGCTGATGAGCGGCGGATAGGCACTTAGAAAAAAAAAGCTTGTTGAAATATATATTGTTAGCATGCTGTCAATGGAGATAAGACATATTAGTTTGTATTATTGATTGTGTGGTCTTTGAAATATATGTTTTGTTACATGAACCAGTTCATCTTATTGACATAATAGTGTCACCTGCTACGTGTAGGATGTTTTAAATATATCAGTGTTTACTGTTATGATTAGTTATAGAATAAATCAATGTATTATTAATGGTAAGTCTCTGCCTAGTCTCCTAAAGGAACACTTCATATAAGATGATTCATGTTTGTGAACATAAAAAATGATAGATTTCATTAACCTGAAATACCTTATAATAATAACAATGCTCGTGTATAAAATGTTGACATTTATTTCATAATGTTTATAATGTTAAAAGCATGTTGCAAGTCACACATTATGCATATTGCTAATATTTACATGTTTTGTAGGGACGCCCTCTCTGTAGTACAGAACCAATAGTGTAACCAATTGTGTACACACTCATTAACATTCCATTAATACATTGGACACAATGCACTGCAACACTTGCATGTTACTAGTGTTCTTCAGACAACAATGACATCACAAATGATATATGGATATAGTAAATAATGAATTCACATTATACTTAATTTTAGTATTGACGGATATTATTTCCAGCACAAAAAAGTGTGTGAAATGACACAAATATTCTTAATAAACACCTTCATCCGGCAATATGCTTTTATATATTTCTCTACATTCATGTAATGAAATCTTCTTGCACACACTTTTGTACATACAAATTGGAAGCATTTTGAATGTGTTGTTACCTTGTTGTAAACAATGTTGTGTAGTCATTTACAAACATGTATCATTATTACCTAACTATGTTTGTATGTGCAAATTAACAGTTACTCATTGTTCGTAAACAGTAATATGCCATGAAAATGCAAATATATTTAAACAACAGGTTAATTTAATTCAGTCACGTGACCTAATCACATATGTATTTAAAGGAGGAACAATCAACCCTCCTTGTGACCTCGACATGGATATGCAAACAAGACGTTTGCTGATGAGACAGAGGCTTGTTTGGCAGGAGGGACAACATAGACAGGATGTGAGAGGGAAAGGAGAGGGACAGGAGAGAGATAGGAGGAGAAGACAGAGGAGAGATGTGTTGGTAGCCAGTCCACGTGTGTACCGTGAAAGAACAGTTTTAGATGGCCTGAGTGAGGAGGAGATTATAAGTCGTTACAGATTGAGTTCAGCAGCAATCTTACGTCTTTACGAAGAACTAAGAGCAGATTTGGATAGTGTAACAAGCAGAGGTCGTGCAGTCCCTGGTCTTGTTAAAATGCTGTGCTCATTACATTTTTTGGCTTCTGCGTCTTTTCAAACAACTGTGGGCATAGTGGGCGGGGTCTCGCAGTCATCATTCTCGCGGGCCTTTAGCCAGTTTCTATGTGCACTGACTAGACGCGCTAGGAATTATATTCATTTTCCTAGAGAGCAGACAGAGTGGCTGTAGAGGGAGAGGGGGTTGGCCCGGTATTAAAGGGGTTGCACCCCATATGGCCACCCCCTGACCTGCATAAGCACGCTTATAGAGTGTCAGCAGAGGTCAAGACGAGTATGGAAAGGGAAATAGAGGAGATGCTGACCCTAGGGGTAATTACTCCGTCCCAGAGTCCTTGGGCAAGCCCGGTAGTTCTAGTCCCTAAGAAGGACAAGACCACCCGGTTTTGTGTGGACTACTGCTTGCTCAACGCTGGGACGGTGTCAGATGCCTACCCCATGCCCCGCATGGATGAGTTACTGGATGAACTCGTGGGGGCAAAGTATCTGACCACTATGGATTTGAGCATAGGCTATTGGCAAATCCCCCTGACCCTGGAGGCTAGGGAGAAGTCAGCATTCATCACTCCAAGTGGCCTCTATGAGTTTTTGGTGATGCCATTTGGGATGAAGAATGCCCCGGCTACCTTCCAATGCCTGGTCAATATGTTACTGGAAGGGATGCAGAGCTATGCCAGGGCTTACTTAGATGACATTGCTGTCTTTAGTAATTCCTGGGACTCCCATTTAGGACATGTAGCTGCGGTGCTGGATAGGATCAGGGAGGCTGGGCTTACCTTGAAACCCACTAAGTGTATAGTAGGGATGGCAGATGTCCTGTACTTAGGGCACAGGGTGGGTGGAGGGCACCTCAAACCAGAGCCAGAAAAGGTAGAAGCCATAGTTCAGTGGCCGGTTCCAAAAACCAAGAAACAGGTCATGGCATTTTTGGGCACCGCAGGGTACTATAGGACGTTTGTCCCACAGTACGGTGCCGTGGCCAAACCCCTGACTGATTTGGCTAAGAAGCCACTGCTTGTGCTTATCACCTGGACTCCTGCCTGTGAAACTGCTTTACAGGCACTGAAAACTGCGCTTGCTGGGGCCCCCATACTGGCTGCCCCGGACTATACCAAACATTTCCTTATACAGACTGATGCCTCGGACTATGGCATTGGGGCTGTGTTGAGCCAAGTGGGGGATGACGGCAGAGAGCACCCTGTGCTGTACCTCAGCCGAAAACTACTCCCCAGAGAAGTTGCCTATGCCACCATTGAGAAAGAGTGCTTGGACATTGTGTGGGCACTCAAAAAACTCCAGCTCTATGCGTATGGAAGGGCTTTCACGGTCCTCACAGACCACAACCCTCTGAGTTGGCTGCAGAGGGCATCAGGGGAGAATGCCAAGTTGCTAAGGTGGAGCTTGGCCTTGCAAGAGTTGGAGTTTACTATTCAACCCAAAAAGGGTAGTGAAAACAGCAATGCTGATGGACTTTCACGTCAGGACTATCCCTCTGAGACTGAGTTCATTAATGGTGCCAGCAGTGCCCCACTCCCCATTAGGGCCAGTGGGCCACAGGTCACCCATTAAGAAGGGGAGGTGTAGAGGGAGAGGGGGTTGGCCCGGTATTAAAGGGGTTGCACCCCATATGGCCACCCCCTGACCTCACCAGGGAGGCAAGGGGTTAACTGGACTGCGGTCCAGGAATGTGGCTTACACCTTGTCATGTCATAAGTCCTGTGATCAAAAGTTAACTGCCCTGATTGTTTAACCAAACACTAAGAACCAAGTCCTGATAAACAGACTCTAATTGTTACCTGAGGGCGGAGGAACATCAAACTGGACTGGTTTGTAAGTGTTATGTCTACACCTACAAACAATGAAGCTCCTGCCAGATACTTCATTTAGTAGATGGGTCATCGCCCCTGATTTAATTATGGGGCTACAGAAATAAGATCCTCAGAGTCCCAGTACACATGGGCTAACTAGCTGGGGGGCATGGTTTAAACTGTGTCTCCATGTTAGGGATTGGATACAGATAATTGTTCACCAATAGTCTGTATTCAATGTTAAGAATAGGGTTACACAGGTATATAAACTGTGTCAACCCTACAGTTTGTAGGAGTTGTGCTTCTGATTCCACCTGGAATGTCACAGGATTCCTGGAGAATTGCTAGCTGATACTTCTCCATCCCCCAACCCTAAGTAAGTGTTACCTTCTCATCCATGCGGGGCATGGGATAGGCATCTGACACCGTCCCAGCGTTGAGCAAGCGGTAGTCCACACAAAACCGGGTGGTCTTGTCCTTCTTAGGAACTAGGACTACCGGGCTTGCCCAAGGACTCTGGGACGGAGTAATAACCCCTAGGGTCAGCATCTCCTCTATCTCTCTCTCCATACTGGTCTTGACCTCTGCTGACACTCTATAAGCATGCTTATGCAGAGGCCGCAGGTCCCCTGTGTGCACTGGGTGTTTTGTGAGATGGGTGTTCCCTGGCATGTCAGTGAAGAGGGCCCCATACTTAGCTAGCATGTCCCTGGCTCCTCCCTTCTGCCTAGCACTCAACTGTGCCCCTATCTCCACCTGCTCCACAGTGTTTCCCTGCCTGCTAGGAATCATAAGGGGTCCTACAAGATCCATCGCTACTTTCTGGAAGGGTTCCCCTATTATTGGTAGGGGTTTCAGGGGTGCCTTCACACGGTCGCCCGCCTTACCCACTCGCTGGCAGGCATCACAAGAGCGGCAGAAAAAATTGCCCACATATCGAGATGCCCCCGGCCAGTAGTAACGCTGTAATAACCGGGCTCGCGTTCTTTTGACCCCCTGATGTCCCGCTAATGGAATAGAGTGAGCTACCCGTAACAGTTGCTGCCGGTACCCCTGGGGCACTACTAGCTGTCACTTACCGGTCAATCCCTGCTCTATCCCTGGGTTCCCTTCTTCTCTATATAGGAGTCCCTTATACCATAGGCAGTGCTCAGTGCCTTCCCCTGCCTGAGATTCGGACGCCCGAAGTCTCACGCTGGCCAGGGTAAGGTCTGTCTTCACTGCCTCCCTAAACTGGGCTCCTAATTCTGGCCACGCCCCAGTCATGTAATTGTCTGGAGAACTGGGAAGGGTCAGAGGGAACAGTAAGTCAGTCTGTGGTTGCAACTGATCCTGGCTTACCTCCCCGGGTTCCTCTGAGCCCTCCGCTAATGTTGGTCCCAAAGGCTGGGGGACTGGCGCCGCCGCCATTGCTGCTGTCTGGCTCCGGGTAACCGCCGCCACTGCAGCGGGTTTGGGGCAGCTCGGTGATAGGTGCAGGTCATCGGTCCCGATCATTGCCAAGAAGAACATTGGCATCCAAACCGGGTAAAAAACCCCACCTCCCGCACACCCTGGCCCTCCCCCAATCCAAAAAGATTCTGGCCACTTGCAGGAAACGTGGCTCTCCGTCGGCCACAGTGATCTGCATCCCAGGGCCTGGGATCAATTCCTCTGGCTGGACCATATCAGGTCGGACCAGGGTCACTGGCACCTCCTGAATCCAGCAGTCGACTGCTTGCCGGTCACCGACTGTGACCGGGGTGAGATGTCTGCTCCGGCCGTCCATCTGCTGCAGGCCGCGCTGAGATGTCCTCCGCTCCTGGCTGTGGGCACCGATGAAATCGGGACAGGTGCTGCATGGGACGTCTCGCTGGGAGTTTGTCCGGTCCGGAGTCTGTGGTGGAAGCCACCCCACACGCGGGCTCCCGTCTTCCGGCACTGGGGTGCGTTGCCCCCGATGGGGTCCGCCAGAACACAGGGGTTCCGGGCAATCTGGTCTGATGTGACCATGGCGGTTGCAGTTGTAGCACCGGCGCTCGTGCCGGAGCTCCCCCGCCTTCGGTGGACTGCTGCCCGCAGGCGGCCTCTGAGTCCATTGGGGGGTATTGGCAGACTTTCTGGCCGGTGCCGCCGCCACCGCCGACTTGGCTACTGGTTTGGCGGTCATCAGGGCTCGGCTGGCCACATAGTCATCTGCAGGCCTCGCCGCCTCCTGGTAGTCTTGGGCTTCTTGTCGTACACCCAAGCCCTCACCGCCGGCGGGCACTGCTGCATGAGCTGCTCCTGAAAGATGAGGTCCAGCAGGCGTTGGTAAGTCCGTGCTTCATAGCCCTCCACCCAGCGTATCCCGTATAAAGCCATGCGGGTCACGTAGGTAACATAGGACTCCTGGGGCTGCCTCTCCTCCTGCCGGAATTTACCCCGGTAGGCTTCAGGGGTAAAACCGTACTGAAACAATAACAGTTCTTTCAGGTGGTTGTAGTCATCAGCATACTCATCTGGAAGTGCCATCATTGTCTGCTTAGCCAAGCCGGACAGTAAGGGGTCCAAACGTGCAACCCTATGCTTGGGAAGCACTTTGTACCGCCGGCATTGCGTTTCAAAGTTCTTTAAGAAACTATCAATCTGGTCAGTTCCTTCCACGAACTTGGTGAGACTGTGCTGGTCCAGCTTAAGTTCATCGTTGTTGGGTTGGACAGGGGGGCAATAAGCGGGTCTGTTCACTGCCATAGTGATAAACTGCAGCCGCTCCTCCGGTGTCCCTCTGTCTCCCCATGCAGTAATCAGTGCCAACATTTCAGGGGTGAACGGACTGGTAGCCGCAGCAACCAGTACCCCTCCTGTTGCACTGCTCCCGGGAGGTGCACTCGTTCCCTCCCCGAGATTCCGCCGCCCCGGCACTGGGTTCCTTCCCTGATCTCCGGGTGGCTGTATAAAGGCAAGCTAAGCCGTATCCTGAGGCTCTGCATGCCGGGCTTCATAGTCACCGATTGCGTCAACCATGTCTGCGACCTCCTGGTTCTCATAGGGCAGTCCATATTCACGGCACTTGTCCTTCAGCTGAGCTCGGGTGCTCATGTTGGATGAGCCTTCAGCCTCGCTCATGGTTCAGTCGCAGCAGTGAGGTGGTGTTACAACTTGTGTTAACTGTTGCACTACTGTGTGTTCAATATCTTTAGTCCCAGGAACTTGCAATTAACATCAAGTTCCTACTATGTTACAGTATCCCGCAGTATACTGTAACACAGGTCCAGTTCAATCCCACCGCTGCCACCAGTTAATTATAGAGCTTGTCACGGTAGCTTATGACAAGATATAATGAACACCAAATATCTGGGTTGAACTAAACGAGACTTAGATATAATAAAATATAATTTATTCCTTAAATAAGGTGAACACAGCAATATAGTACAATTAACAGACAAGAATATAACACTTACTTAGGGTTGGGGGATGGAGAAGTATCCAATAGCAATTCTCCAACAGTCCAGTGACATTCAAGATGGAATCAGAAGCACAACTCCAGCAATCCAGTGACATTCAAGATGGTATCAGAAGCATAACTCCAGCACAACTAAAAACTGTAGGGTGGACACAGCTTATATACCTGTGCAACCCTATTCTTAACATTGAACACAGCCTATTGGTGAACAATTATCTAACGTGGAGACACAGACTAACAGACTAACCCATGCCCTCAGGTAACAGAGTTTGTTGATTGACTAATTCTTAATCCCTAGACATTGGGTAACAATCAAGGCAGTTAACTTTTGATCACCGTGCTTAGGCCACTCAGCCGTTTGCCCTTCATGACCCATTAGCCTAGCAAATGGCGTCTGCATTTTCAGAACAGATCCAAAATAAAATACATATACACTTTAATATCTACACATATTAATAAATTCCATTCTGGTGGGCTCAGTGGGTCGACCTTTGCCAGTTTTTAATGCATACAGTGACTCCACATATTGGCCAAATATGAACTCTCTGCAATCTCCAGAACTGGAGATACAGAAATGCACTTTAAAACATTAAAATACATGCTTATAATGAAACATGGGAACAGGGAAACATACATTTTCAAGGTACAACAAGGTGCAAACCTCATCCCTGGACCGCAGTCCAGTTAACCTCTTGTCTCTCTGGTGAGGTCAGGGGATGGCCATATGGGGTGCAACCCCTTTAATACCGGGCCACCCCCTTTTTCCCTCTACACACATTAACTCAGGCTGGTGGATGGAAAATCCAGACCACAGATTACAATGGGTCTCGTTCTCCCTCACCTGCTCTCCTAATCACTAGCACAGGTATTTAGAGCAGAGAGGTTTGCATTTCACTCTCTCTCCTTAGAGCCTGGGGGCGTCGCTGCTCCCCTGCATCCAGTTCGGGGTGGACGGCCCCTTCAAGGATCACAGTAACAGAGGATTTGCCTGGACACTTGGGACCGAGTTCCCACCACGAACAGATAAGACAAACAAATATGTATTGCTGTTTCTAAAAGACTATGCTTTATCTGGTGACCCTAAATAAGAGGGCATTGTTTTAAACTGGGGAACCAGGTTAGTTGGCCCAGCAGCAGTTAGAGGCTGATTCTGATGTGTAGTTAGATCCCTGAAAGGGATAGGATTTTGTTTATATAATTTGGTTTCTTGTTACTTGAAATAACAGTGTGGGAAATACTATAACACTGATATGAGTAAACCGCTGAATGTAAATATCTGAGTGCCTCTTGCCTATGTTAAAGCTGCAGTCCGTTACTTGGATGAAAATAAAGCAGGCAGAAGCCTGAGTTAAGCAACGTAATACTTTGCATGATCCTGTTTTTGTATAAATAACCCTAGAAGACTGTGTCGGGAAGAACCCAGACAGACGTCAGCGCTACAAAAGAGGGGCGTTTGTCCCAGTGTATATATATATATATATATATATATCTCAACCTTAGCAGCAGGGATCCGGTGGATCCAGTGATGTCATCGTCCGTGAAGGCGTCCGCCTCTGCGTTGGGGGAATTCTGGCATGGATAATATCACCATATAGGGTCCATTACTACGGAGCTTGTCTGGTCCCAGACCACAGGCTGCAGTCACCGTGCGGCATCTTCACAGTGTCCCTCACACTAGACAGTAAACAGGGAAGCGTCCTTATGGAAGGGGTCTTCCCTGCAGCAACCACAAGCTACCGTGAGTCGGGGCACTGCTGGGGTCTAAGAGGGTGTGGGGGGGGGGGTCTCTGACACTCAGACCCGACCTGTCCCTTCTCTGTCCTGGCTCCGACTGGCGTGGTCCCACTGAGCATGCCAAATGTGTCTAATTCCAGCTCCCTGCCTCATGGGACTTGCACCTGATTTTTCTGGTGTAGGACCTCGCGTATAGCGTTAGTACTTGCTCAGATATGGGATCCAGTTGCTATCTCCTTACTCTTTAGAAGGGTGTTCAGAGATATTTCCAGACCGTCTGGGTGGAAATAAGCGGTGGGAAGTGCCTGAGGCCGGCACCCCAAAGAATCTGCTACTCTCAGATCAGAGAACACCAATTTATCTTCTACAATGGCCGCCGTGGAGCACATTGCCGGCATCCCGGGTCCAGTTATTTCTTCCCATGGGCCATCGTATTTAGTACAGGTCACCTGGATAGAGCAACGGCTCCTATATTTAAGGCCCGGGCTTGTATTTCAAGGTGTACTGGTAATTGGACAGCGCTGCGAGCCATCGGTGGCATCCAGCTTGGCGGACGTTAGGATGTACGTTAGCAGGTTGTTATCTGTGCGTACTTTGAAGGAAACGCCGTATAGATAAATGTATCGTTTCTCCACTACTGCCCACTTGAGGGCTAAGAACTGAAGCTTATGGACTGGGTAATTCTGCTCACTTGCGGTTAGGCTTCGGCTCACAATGCTACTATGCGAAGACCAGCCAGATACTTGTGGTTCAGGACAGCTCCCAGCCTGTTGAAACTGGCATCCACATGCAGGACGAATGGCTTTTCCGGATCGGCGTAGGCCAGGACCGGAGCTTCCGTTTGGCTTTACTTGAGTCCGGTGAATGCCTTTTCGCATGCAGACGTCCACTTGTCACCGAAGGGTGTTCGTGGAGAAGCAGACTTCTGCCAAGGTTCCTCAGGGTAGATTTTTAGCAGGTTGCTTATTGCCTTGGCCTGGCTAGAGTAGCCTTCTACGAACCGGCGATAATACCGCAGAACCCCAGAAATGAGCGTAACGCCATCACATTTTCTGGTCTCGGCCAGTTCACAACAGCTTTGACCTTGGTGGGGTCGGTAGCCACTCCGTTTCCGGAAACAATGTCACCCACGTAGGTGACGGATGTTTGGCAGAACCGGCACTTGTCCAGGGACAACTTCAAACCTTCCTCCCCCAGCCAGTCTAACACCTTCAAGAGGCTATCCTCATGTTCTTTGAGGGTTCATCCGAACACGATGATGTCATCAAGATAGACTAGGCACCCACGAGGATTCTGTAACGTGTAGCTCACCACAAACGAAGCGCGACCGCGGTGCTGAGGTAGGGAATTAAGTAACGCCAACCCACAGCCACGCTGGCGCGCCAAGGATGTAGATTGGTCGTGCAAGTAGGGTGAGGAGTACAGAGTGTAGAGTAGTTGAGGGTACTTGCCGGGTCAGGATCGGAGAGTAGCGGATTGTTGAGGTGCGTAGCCAAGGTCAGGATCGGAGAGTAGCGGATCATTGAGGAGCGTAGCCAAGGTCAGGATCGGAGAGTAGCATATCGTTGAGGAGCGTAGCCAAGGTCAGGATCGGAGAGTAGCGGATCGTCGGGGTACTAGCCAAGGTCAGGATTGAACATATTAGAATGTTCATACGATAGCCGGGTCAGTAGTAGAGAGGTGCGGAGTCCAAGTAACATAGCAGGGTTAGGCAGCAGCAAGATCAACAGGTAAGGCAAGACAAGGCAAGGCAGGATATCAGGAACAGAATGAAGCAAGGCACGGCGTCACACAGGATTATGCTCAGCAAGGAAGTCAGGGCTAACTAGGTATTTAAGGAACCTACAACCAATGGAGAGCCAGGGTCGAATCCCATAGGCTGCTGGGCCACGCAGGTGTGACAAATGACACAGCCAAATTGTGAATGGAGGCGGAGCTACGTGTCGCACGCGTCACCGACGTGGAGGGCTGGCGACCCGATCGTGCGCCAGTCGCATACCACACATGTCCCTCTGATGAGCATGCCCGAGTTCTGGAGGCAGGACAGAGCACGCGCCAACCCGCGCGAGTCACAGAGGTCAGGGGGCGGAGGCTGGTGCTTGTGTCACTACCACGCCGGACCTGCGGGGGCAGAGACTGGTCCGTGCATCAGAGGGGAGGCTGGACGAGCGAACCCGCTGCATGCCAGTGCGTGGGCGGGAACCGGAGGCAGAGCCCGTGGTAGGACAAAAAGACCGTGCATGGTCCGCACGCACGTGACCGGACCGTGGGATTGCGCATCCTGACTGTCTGTCATGGCCGGAGTCTTGGGGTGAGGAGATGGTCTCCAGGCACCAGGATGGCATATCCTCACAGATTCACACCCCCAATAGTCTTCTCCATTAGCCGTTGGAAGGTTGCTGGGGCACCGCAAATGCCTTGGGGCATTCGGGTAAACTGATAGAAGCCGAGGAGGCAGATGAATGACGTTTTTTCCTGGTCTTCGAAGCCCATGGGTACCTGGTAGTACCCAGATCTCATGTCCAGCACACTGAGCCACTGGCTTCTGGTAAGCAGATTAAGAATCTCTTCAATCCGTGGAGGGTGTACTGGTAGGGGACGATATGGAGGTTCAAGGTCCGGTAGTCTACGCACAGGCGGATGGACCCATTTTTCTTACGCACTACCACAATCAGGGAGGTGTAGGGGCTACGCGACTCAGTCACTATGCTCGCTGTCTCCATCTCCTTCAAGACGTTTCTCACGTCCTCCACATGTCTGGGATCGATACGTCGAGAACGCTTCCGGAATGGCGTGGTATCATTCAGCCGAATTGTGTCTGGGCATTCTTGCTGCAGCCCACATCCGTCTAGTGGAGAACACTTCCTGATGTTCCTTCAGCTTAGCACTCAGCCATCTTGTTTCAGTCTTCTGACAAGGTCGATTCCCCAAAATCCAACTAAAATCCGTCTGGGTTTCCAGGTACAGTTGTGGCATGTACATGCACCATAGTCTCTGCGGCGGTAGCTGGGTATATTGGACCCAGATTCTGACCGACATCGAATGACACGGTGCGAGGGGAGATATTCTGGATGGTCACTGTAATCCTCTTCGGGATGGAGGACCTCCATTCTCGTATTTCGGGTACCATCTTAAACCCTTATGTATGTCTTGTTCAGGTGGGGTCTCTAGAGAGAACCACGATCAACTTTGTCGTGTCCACGATAACAGGTCCTTGCGGTCATGTGTCGCACTCCCCCTGGTGTAATCTCGGTCAACCCTTCTTCAAGATTGAAAATTTCACCAAATTCTTCTAGCTTTGCGACCCTGTCGCACTCCTCATTGAGCACCGGATCGATCTGTAAGGAGGAGAGAGGTAGTTCTCCAGCTTCCTGAAGGTATGCCCGGATGACGGCATACACCACATTGGGGATGGTCCCCAAAATGATTGGGGAGCTCGGATGCTCAAGGTTTGAGGCATATCCGAGCCTCTACCTCCATAATGCGGGACATGCCGGTATTCAGCTGCGGTATTTCTAGCCGTAATTTCACCACACACTCATTGCTGAGACGCCATAGTTTCATCTTCTCCACGGACTGTAAAGGCATATGACTTAAGTGCTGGTCGTAGCAGGGCCGGTAGATAGTCACCTGGGACCCAGTGTCTAGCAATGCCGAGGAATAGCTACCTTCCACTCTTATGATCGCGTTCGGTACCCAACCGATTGTAGCCGTCTGGCTGCGGGGCTTCTTCAGGTTGGGGAGCAAGGGCGTCTTCTGGCGACGTGGAGAGTGGTTCTGCTAACAGTGCTTTGCAGGTCATAGACTTAGGAGGGGGTGTCTTGGGCTTAGAACAATATTTAGCATAGTGGCCTTCTTGGCCACAGTTGAAGCAACGAGTAGCACGGTGGACATCCCAGTTCAGATAGGTATGCGACCTCCTAGGCGTCCTGGATGCGGCTGCTTGTGCTTTGGGAGGAGGATTATCTTCAGAGCCTTCTGCTTCCTTCAGAGCCTTCTGCTTCAGAGCCTTCTGCTTGGGGGTTGTACGGCTCGCGGGGCGCCTTGCATCAGAAGGGTGATGGGGTGTAATGGCAGACATCCTTTCAGGAGTTGTTTGAATCTATACTCGTTCACCACTGCAGCTGGGATGATCTTTTTAGAGAGTAGCCTCCATAAGAATAGCTGTAGGCATTGGGTAAATGCTAACAATTCTTCTCCCTCCTTTTGTAGGAAAGCCCAAAACTGAGCCAACAACTCATCCTCATCATCCTTACTAGTGTAGGTTTGAGTGAGAAGGTCAACCAGCTCATGGCTGGTAACCTCTTCCTCTGGCTCCTGGTGCATTTGCACAATTTGAGCTGCGGGGGGTCACAGACACTCGACTATCCTCTGCCTCTTAGCGGCCTCCAAGCAGGTCCACTCCTTGAGCACTTGCAAAGCATGTTCCTTCCATGCCTCGGATCCCTCTTCTCCAGTGGGCGTGGGGTTTATCCCAGAGAAGGCCTTGAGCTTCCTATAGTTCTGGAACAGAAGACATTGTTTAAGGCCTCCACTAGTTGCAATCGGGTCACTCCCCACTCAGAGCCCCCAGTGGACATACAACTGTAGCATGCTGACCCTGGTGTAGGGGTTTGTATGGGGCTGTTCGCATACTGGCTAGGAGAAGGTGACCGGTGTGGAGTCGCAGCTTGGCGGGGTGTCTCTAGCAGGGCACTTGGGGTGAATTTCACTCTGGGTAGAGGTAAGTCTCTCCAGATGGGGTTACTTGAGACTAGGGCATTAGCCTCCCATCCCCCAGGGGTGTAGGAGGAGGTGGGTGCTTCAGCCTGGTTGAAGACCTCTCAGGAGGGTCCCGGAGGGGAGGGTGCCATAGAAGCTGGGAAGCCACGGTTGATAAATGGGGAACCCTTGACCGGGGCCTCCGGCAGATGGAGGAATTGGGGACCATCTTCCTCACATATGTTATGGCCTACGTCCATTATTAGGGCACTTCATTGGAGGGTGGAGTCAAACCTTTGGCCTATGGCCCAGGATCGAGCTAGGCTGGGGAGTTTTCTGGCGTGCTCCTGGATGTCATATAAGGACGTGCGAGCGGGGACTCTGCCCACGACAACCATGCAGCTGGGAGTCCTGCAGATTTTCAAGGCCTATGCGTGGACCTCCTGCCTTTAAGGCACAAACATATTGGGAAATTTGGTTTCTCTAATTACCTATTAACTCGGGCACGCCAGATCTGAGAGCTCAGCAGCGCCTCCAAATGTAGCCCTGGTGTCACTCCCCCCCTCCCCTCCCCACAACTAAAGGGGCTACGAGTACAGCCATTACCTTTTGGCTCACAGAAGGCTTCCACCACAGGGAGCCTGTGGTGACTGTGTGTCCATCTCAGTGCAGCACCTCCACCTTAAAGGGATCCTTGTGCAGCAGGATGAGCCCTTTCCAGGAACAATACCAGTAATACAAACACACACACTCAGGTATAAATATATATATATATTTACACCCTAAAAACACTGTTAAAACAGTACACCCTAAAACAGTACCCTGTACCATACAGTATAATAGGCCCCAACCCGATACCACCAGTGAGTGTCCCCAAAGTACATTGGGTGCCAGGCACCAATGCCCTAATGTCCCTTTCCCAATGTCAGGGCCCACCCAAAGTGTAGGAGATAGCGCTATCCCTTAGAATGTTGGTGCACTTAGTTGAGGTACCTGTCGGGCACTCCAATACCCAGTGCAGCCGACTTAGCAGCAGGGATCCGCTTGATGTAGCAACGTCGTCGTCCGCGAAGGCATCCGCAGTGGGTGAATTCTAGTATGGATAATATCACCATATAGGGTCTCTTACTACGAAGCTTGTCTGGTCCCAGAACACAGGCTGCAATCACTGTGCGGCATCTTCACAGTGTCCCTGAAATTAGACAGTAAATGGGGAAGTGTCTGTGAGTCGGAGCCTAGCTGTAGTTTAAGGGTGGGGGGGGGGGTCCTCCGGCCGAGTCTGAGTGGCACCGACACTCAGAACATACTTTCCCCTTCTCTGTCCTGGCTCTGACTGGCGTGGTCCCGCTGAGCATGCCAAATATGTCTAATTCCAGCTCCTTGCCTCATGGGACTTGGAGTCCCTTGCGGAGCCAATTGGAGTCATGGCCGCTGCTCTAATTGCTCTGCGCATGGTGTACAAACATGGCCACCGCAACTAAATAGGCTTGCGCATGCACTATAGCTTTCGTGCGCATGCACGAATATCCAAAATGGCGGCGCCCTATCGGCGTCTCACCTCAGAGCTCCCGGCGACCTGGTCACCCCTCCTGCAGCACCCACACACCGCGGCAATCAACATAAATAAGCCAGAATTAAACAAAGCAAACTCCCCCAAAAAAACAAGAAGTTTCGTATCCGTCGGCTCTTTGTCACAGACTAGGACTAGCCTCGATTGAACAATGCTGAATAAATCAGAAAAATCTTTTATTTCATCATTTTGGATATTTGAACCACATCCATCTAGATAAAAGGTGTAAATAAAAAGCCTTCATTAAGACCGGATTGGTACTGGCTTTGGAACTTATAAATCCATTCAGTTTCGCACCTCAGGAGATATTGGTCCCAGTCACCTTCCTGGGGACAATTTACAAATGGTCTATGTCTGAAAAACTAAGCATCTTAATGTCCCCCAAGTGTGCTTCATTTATATGGTGGGCCACAGGTGTCTCAAGTCTGTTCCTTATCGAGCCCGCATGCGACAAAATCCTTCCCCTAGATACTGTTTACCGCATTGGCATACTATTTGATAAATCACTCCTTCCATCTGGCAATTAACACATTGGTTTATTTTATATTGCTTACTGTTGTCCCAGTTTAAAAAGTTTTTAGTAGGTGACATAAAAGGACAAGCTTTGCGCTTCCCACATCTGAATTAATCTTTTGGTTTCTCATATGACTCTGGACCAGTATGTCTCTTAAATTACTTCTGCTCACCAGATTTGGCTTAGATTTAAGTACCTCCTCAAGATCTTTATCATTGAGCAATAAGTGCCAATGTCTGGATAGAACACTTTTGATGGTCCCTTTAAGAGGACATGTGCAGTGGTATGCAATGGAGACTTTTTTAAGGTGAAATTAAATAAGGCTTTTATTGCGCCTGTTTCTTTAACACAAGAAAATCATCCAAACATATGCAAATAAGGTTTATTCATTTTTGTAAGTAGGATATCCTTAAGAGCCAAGACTTGCATCTAGCCCATTTTTTATCAAGATACTGCACAATTATTGTTTTTTTTATGTTTTTTATCCACATGAGGTGTTCCTGACTGGATCGCTCCCTTCCCACCCCAAACAAAGACTGTATCTGTGAGAAATCTTAGCACATTTCCTTGGAAAGGTTGAGAAGTATCTTGTTGGGTAACAGTTTATGTTTATTTTTATCATTCTTTTTTTCATATAACACTGTTGATATTTAAAGAGACTGTGGCGCCTATGCAAATCATTTAAGTACACACACAGACAGGACACACAGACAGGACACACAAACACACACACAGACAGGACACACAAACACACACACAGACAGGACACACAAAAACACACACAGACAGGACACACAAACACACACACAGACAGGACACACACACACACCTTACTCAGAGGCAGCTCACTGAGAAGCAGCTCACTCCATCCGGCCCCGGAACTAAGCCCTGCCCCGACATACTCTGACCTCCAACCAATCCCCTGCTTCTACTCTCTAAAGCCCAGCCCCCCCGGCATTCTAATGGCAAAAATACTACCCGGCTGCCGCATCCTCCTCCTCGGCACCGCCGCTCGCTCCCCCCGCGCATCCCCCCTGCGCACCGTCGCCGACTCCCCCGCGCACCAGGGAGAAAAACCGGGACATTCCCAGGACGGACGGGCAACTGGGACAGCCCAGCAAAAACTGGGACTGTTCCAGCAAAATCGGGACAAATGGTCACCCTACTGAGAGTGTGTGTATGAGAGTTAGAGAGTGTGTGTGTCTGAGAGTGTGTGTGTCTGAGAGAGTGAGAGAGTGTGTGTCTGAGATTGTGAGAGAGTGTGTGTGTCTGAGAGAGTGTGTCTGAGAGAGACATCAACGCGCACTGCAACTGTTAGGTATGTATATACAACTTTGTTTTCATTTTGAGCGAGGTGGAAAAATCCTGATCGCCTTGGGGAGCCTTGAACCGAAAAAGTTTGGGAACCCCTGGGTTAGACATTTAAGATGACATATTCCACCTGGAAATGCCATTCCTGAGAAATAAAACAGTTGCTAGCAGAGGGTTGAAAAAGTTCAATGGCTGAAATTGAGGTGAAACAAAGTTCAACTGTTGTGTTTGAGACACACCTAAATAACTTATCTAAAACCAACAAAGCTAAGATATTTAACCATTTTGGTCCCTGAGAAGAATGAAGCTGGCATATATTGCTTTAAATATAACAAAGAGGGATACCGGCGCCTAATAAGTCCAATTAGGTGGATTCATGGATATCCAGTGAAGATAGTTCAAATTCCAAAATGATCAGCAACCTGTCGATCTTGTGATGACCAGATGCAACCTCATTCATAGGGAGTGGAACATGAAATGAAAATAAGAGATATTTAGTGCAACACAGCTATGATAATTCAAACAGACATGAACTCACAAAACATACCAACAACACAGACAGGACTAACAACCACAAAAGCAAAGCTAAGGAATAAAAATTAGTTTTAATATAACTATAATAGATAAAATGTTTGACATTAGCAGGAACGCCAATCCGGTTGGGTAAAACCTGAGTAAAACTCACAGGACGGCAGAAGGTTATAGGCAATGTGCGTCAGCTAGACTGATGAAATCTATCGTCCACATGTAGAGGATTCGCAGGGCTTCCAGATCACCGTGAGCTCTCCCGTGTGTCCTGGTTCCTTAGACCCGGAATTGACGTCTCCGGTGTGCTTCTCCAAGTCCTGTGTCGATTCGGGACCGGTAGTGACGTCGCCGGACGTTGCGTCACAAGCGGGCGGGACCTTTTGACGATACTGAAAGGAACGGCGATCCTAACTCCTCTGCTACTCCTCACCAGGTTATGATAATCTGCACAAAAGCTGCTTCACCTTCAATGTCCTACAATGTCCAACAGTGAATAAAATAGCCCTACGCGTTTCGTGTGCGTACACACACTTCTTCAGGGGTCCTACTACCCGGCAGCCGCATCCTCCTCCTTGGCGCCGCCGCTCGCTCCCCCGCGCATCCACCCCGCGCACCGTCGCCGACCCCCCCGCGCACCAGTGACAAAAAACGGGACATTCCCGGGACAGACGGGCAACCAGGATAGCCCAGCAAATACCGGGACTGTCCCGGCAAAATCGGGACAAATGGTCACCCTAGTGCTAAATGAAAGTCAAAGCTCTTGCGAAATCTTTCCATTTCTGAGAAAGTGAAACTTAGAGGAGACTATATAAGAGCGGAGACCGACACAGTAATAATCACTTCAGTGCAGCTCAGAGGGAGAAAGCTGTTGGAAATAAATAAGGTAAGTAACTGTTCCTCAAAATATGGTAAAAGAATCTGAACAATTTAACATGAAAATCAAAAAGTGCTTGAGTTCCCACTCAACATTCAACCCTCTTGGGTGAAGGGTATCTAAATTGAATACCCAGAACATCTCTCTTTGATTGAGAATGTTCTCATCTTTTGGGCATAGGAATATGTTCTACTCCAAAAAATCTGAAAATTTCAATACCCCCTTTAGGACAGGAGGAAAAATGTCTAGGCACCGGATGTTCAGAATCACCCCTCTTAATCAATCTGGTATATTCAGCTATTCTATCTTTCAAGGGCCTGATTGTACGCCCCACATATTTCATGTTACATCCGCACACAAGAACATAAATAATGTAACTGGTATGACAATTCATGAACATAGAAAGTTTGTAGCTGAAAGCAGAATGAACAGTGATTCTGTGAGTAGGTTTACAAAGGGTGGGTAGGGGAGTGGGGGAAAAAGCTCTTGCTACTGTCCTGAAAATGGTGCCAGGGGTTAACGGAACTGAAGAGCACAAAATACTTGCAAAAGCAAGCAAAAGAACCCCTTTTAAACAAGCACTCATAAAGTGAAAAAAATGAATTTTAAAATAAATAAACCTTTAATAAATACTAATGGGTAATAGTGAACACAAAACACTTAAAAAAACAATTAAACAACTAATTCCCAGTCCTTAAACCAAGGCTGGTTGACATATGAATCTAGGGTATGGTAGTTACCTGGCAAAAGCAGAATGGATGTTTAGCTGATGCCTCAGTGTGGTATGTAACTGTTGAAATAATTATATGTCTATCACTGACAGAACGAACAGGACATATAAATTCGTACCTACACTGACTGAATTGATTCAAAAAGTGTGTTCGTACTAATGCATTGATATACTTAATGTATATGAATCAACCAAAATATAAATATAAAAGTACCCTAGAAACGGCGCGTCAGTATAACATAGATTAAAAAAGCTACTATGTAGCTAGGTTGAAGCTGAGAATGAAAATGTGTGGTGTATTAAAAATATCAGCATATCACTTAACACATTATCTGTTTGTAGTCAAATACCTCAGCGTATATAGGAGTTCTCACAGAGATAAATCTTAGACTAGTGAGAAACTTCCCACGGACTTCCGTGGAAACAGCACAGTGTGATAGGACAGAGTTGTATAGGTAATAATTGATATAAAGTGCAGTAATTCATATGTCCATAGTGTGCAAGAATATAGTTTGTAGATCAGATCTAAATATTCAAATATATATATTATAGCACTAGAAAAAATCTAGGCACCTCCCACCCGGTGTGGTGTATTCATGAACACCACCGGACTTTAAATTATCCGGGTGAGGAAGAGGTTAAACTTAGTATATCACTGGAGTACTCTATATACCTTCCACCCGGTGTGGTGTATTTATGAACACCACTGAACTTTTAAATAGCCGGGTAAGGAAGGGGTTAATATAGGATTTTTAAGCTGAACCCCATATGTGTATACTAGATCCTCGTAATATATCATATACTATATACAATTCTAGTCAGTTGTGATGTATTAATAAACACCAACAAACATATTGATGGCAGGTCTGATAGTGTTTTTAGCGCAAACCCCCTTTGCAAATAGGTATCGTCATATTATACATACGATCGTAGTTACTCTAAGTTGGAGCACACAGCACACAATAAATTCTCAATGTGTGCCAGGCATAAGTTGCAGGGACTCCACCCGGCGTGGTGTATTAATGAACACCACCGAACATTAGTTAGCCGGGTGGGGGGAAGTCCCTATGGGGGTAGAAAAGCGCCGATACAGCTCACCCTTGCAGGAGTTGTTTTAGAGCTGCATCCGACACCGCACTGGTATGCGCTGACGTCACGGAAGTGCGTCCTCCACCGACAGCTGTTTTGCGTCGCTCTGACGCTTCCACAAGGTGGTCCCGCCTCCATGGTAGCCAGTGAATTTAAATAGGCACGCGTTGTCATGGCAACGCTCGGTATTTAGGATAAGTATGCAGCTAATAAAGTTGAATTCAAGTCTTGTGTTTCTTTTCTTATATTAGGTTATGGCAGGTATTTTAGGATCATAACCTGACTGTTACATAGGGTGTGGGGGTAGTAGGCAGAATTGGTGATGTTACAAGCTTATGTAGTGACGGGGTTCTGAACACTTAAAGGGACATTTACTGCAGCCAATGATGGATGATCAGTCTATTAATTGAAAACATGACCAGTACTGATGATATACTTGCAGGGTTAACTAACAAATAGTACCCAAGCATTGTTCTGCTGATATCAATGTGCATCTAAATCTCCCATAGAGGGGAACCAATCAATGAATATGTACAAAGTATATTTATATATATTTATACTTTTATCTGGTTCCTCAAAGAGGGGGGGGGGGGGGTTGGGTATTCCTGAGTGGAATGTCCATTGAAACCATAATAATCACTAAAGATGGGCATTAGGACATATAGGGACTTCTACATCCTGGCATAGTGGGTTAATGTTAGCCCTTCCCTCAGAGATGGAATAGTGGGAAAACATATCCCAGGGCTGATGTATATCTGCTACTGGCTTAATATCTGAGTTGTTTCACCCAATAAATGGCGCAAACATAAAGCCTTCATTCAGGCCTTGTGGATATAGAGTGCCGAGTGTATAAATCCACTTTGCCTCTTTTTTTAGGAGTTCTCTGTCCCAATCCGCCCTTCTAATAGATTCCGGAAGTTGGTATATCCCTTTGAAACGTAAATTAGAGATATTCCCCCCGTGTGCAGTGTTCACATGTTTTGCCCCGTCATACGCCAACCTGTACCTGGGGTGGTGGGAGGCAGAAGTAGTATTCACAGAGGAGAATGAGATGTATACCACCCATATTATCCTATGGGCAAGGTATATTGATGACATCATCATCAGTCGTAGGACTGCTGCACCAAGCACATTTGCAGCTGCTGGGGACACCCACTGGCAGAGAGGCAGCCCACACAGTCTAAAGACAACGCAGGGGGGGGGGGTACTGTAAGGAATCCACTACTGGCTTTGACTATAGCCTTGCAGACCTGTGCAGTTGCAAGCTTCCTCTGGCAATCTATGGCACAGGTGCTGTCTCTCATTGCAGCTTCTGCCCTGTGCTCTTTCATTGGAGGAATTCTCACACACCCTCCTCCTGTGATTGGATCTCCGCCCTTTATATCATGGGCGTTGGCACTGAACCAGTGCCGAGCATAACCATTCCTACCTCAATGTTACTGTCTCTGCCACAAACCGCCCCAAGCCTCTCTCCTAGCGTTCTTACCTTCCAAGTTCCTGAGTATCCAGAGGTCTGTTCTTTCTCCTGTGCTGAAGCATAATTGCCAGCACTGGTAACTGCTGCATTCCCTCCTAGCAGTGGCTACCCTTCCTGTCCTGCGGCCTGCTGTTTCTCCTCTTAGTAGAGCACGCTCACCTCCCTCCCGTAGCCGCCTCACTACCTCCCCGTTAGCCGCCTCCCTTCCCTCCCCGTAGACGCCTCCTTCCCTCCCTGTTGCTTGCCTCCCTCCCCGGTTATAGCCGTCCCATTACTGTGTCACGCCCCGTAATGCCGTTCCTCCCTTCCCCCGTAGCCGCCTCACTCCATGTACACTCTCGTTACCCTGTCCTTCCCTATCCCCCATAGTTTATGTGCCTGTCCCTCCCCGTAGCCACCTCCCTCCCCGTACCCTCCTCCCTCCCCCGTAGCGCCCCCCCAACTCCCCGTGGAGCCGCCAAGCCGGCCCTCCCTCCCCTGTAGACTGATGACCTCCCTCCCCTCCCTCACCGTTAGAGTGTATATACTCCTTCCCTCCATGTTATTTTATTTTTTGTACCCGCCTCCCTTCTGTTCACCGTACCCGCCTCCCAGATGTCATGTCCCCGTAGGCCAGACCTCCCTCCCGTAGCAGCTCCCTCCCCCGTCTGCATTCATCCCCTCCCGGACCACTCACTCCTCCCCGTAGCCAGCCTCCCTCCCCTTGAGCCGCCAAAGCACCTCCCTCCCTGTATGCCGTATCTCCCTTATCCCTCCTTACCCCATAGTCCGCTCCCTTCCCTCCCTGTTGTACCCGCCTCCCTTCTCTCCCATAACCCGCCTCCCTTCCTCCCCGTACCCGCCTCCCTATACCCAGTAGCCGCTTCCCTCCCGACGTGAGCGCCAAGCCGTTACCCTCCTCCCTGCCCGTAGTCGATCACTCCCGTAGCCGCCTCCCTCTTACCCAGTAGCCCGCCTCACTCCCCGTACCTATCTCCCTCCATCACGTAAGCCGCCTCCCTACTCGTAGCCACCTCCTCACCGTTAGTGCCTCCCGCCCTGAGCCGCCTCCTTACCTCCCGTTACTTTGCCATCTCCCTTCCCTCCCCGTTACCGTAATGTCACTCTGAACCTCCCCGTTAGGCCACCTCCCTTCCTCCACGGAACGCACTCCCTCACCTCCCCATAGTCCACCTCCTCCCCTGTTTGTTATTAGGTCCAGCCTCCATATTCCACCGTAAGCCGACCTCCCTCCCCAGTATAGAAGTGACTCTCCTCCCTACTCCGTTTTTAGACCGCCTCGTCGCCCCATAGCCGCCTCCCTCCCTCCCTGTAGCTGCCATCCTACCTCCCCGTAGCCGCCCTCACCCTTCCTCCACGTAGCGCTCCTCCCCGTATGCTGATGACTGACCTCCCTCCACTGTAGCACGACTAGTCCCTTCCCTCATGTAAGCCACCATCCACTTCCCTCCCCATAGCCGCCTCCTCCCATAGCCGCCTTCACATCCTCCCACAGAGCCGCCTCCACTCCCGTAGCCGAACCATGTCCCTCCCAATAGCCGCCTCTCCCAGTACCCACTCCCTCCCCTTGATTACCATCCTGTCTCCTTTATCCCCGTAGACGCCTCAACCCACCCCGTAGCTGTCCTTCCCTTCCTCCTCGCCGTAGCCGCTCCACTCCCTCTCTCCCGTACCCCGCCTCCCTCCCTGTAGCCGTCTCCCTCCTGTAGTCCGCCTCCCTCCCTGTAGCCGCATCCCTCCTCCCGTAGCCGCCCTCCCTATCACCCTGCCCGTTAGCGCCTCCCTCCCAGCCACTGTAGCGCCTCCCATCCCCCATAGCCACCTCACTCTCTCACCGTAGCCGCCTCCCTCCCCGATAGCCGGCCCCTTCTCTACCTAAGTTGGCTGACTGCAGCACCAGTGACGCGTCCAGCGGCTTCTGATCACAGAAAGCTTGCAGCATGGACGGCTGACGCGTCACAGCACGGCAGTCAGCCACGTCTGAAGAGCCAGCGGGGGCCTCAGACTGAAGGAAAAGGAGCTGGTGGCCTGCCTGGTCCGAAGCGTAGGCCCAAGGCCTCAGGGCCATTCTATAGTGGTCAGTGTGGCGTGAATACGCGTGCGGGCTAAATTATATGGCTGGTCCATAGAGTGGGAGCGGTGAAGTGGAGGCCACGCTGACGCTGGGCTGCACGCTGAAGCCTGTGATTCCATGCACATGCAGGCGAGACCAGCGTAGCGAGATCGGTGTGTGGAGGGAGGTGGGGCAGTGACGTCGCTGGCCCATGTGGCCCGCGACGCACCGACGGCAACGCAGTCACGGCGACGTGACGACGCTGCGTGCGTGATAGTGATGTTTTCAGCCGACTAAGCGCGCATGAAAAAACAGCTTTGGCTGTCGGCTTGTGAAAATTCCAAAGCCTCACACGCTGCGGCGCTCGTGGAGCCCTCCTTCAAGACATCCCATTGGGATGCCGGGGTCCTCTAGACGGAAGCGTCCACGCGCTCAGCGCTGTCTGTCCTTTAATGGACAGCAGCCATAGATGGGTGAGGTCATCCAGCCCTTCTATCCAAGAACCGCATAGCGCATGGCGCACGGCAAGGAGATGGGGAGCCGACTAGAAGGCGGCGGCAGGGAACGGTGGGGAAAGAGGATTTAGCAGCAGGTGGTGTGTCAATGATTGCTTTTTTTTTTTCTTAAAAAATCTTATTTAGGACTTTCTTCACAAACACACACACACACACACACACACACACACACCAACACCACACACATACACACAAACACACACAACACAACACACCACCACACACCAACACACACACAAACCACAACACACACACACACACACACACACACACAAACACACACACATTTAATGGATGTTACCTGTCGAGCGCTTCTGCGATCAGGCCCGCAAACAGGACGTTCACAAAGATCCGACGACGCAAGAGCTGCTGTGGTTACTTCCGGGGCGATCCACCCGGAGGGCTGATGGATATGCCTGAAGAGGGTCTCGGTCACACAAACCTCTGTGGATTGGTTGACCGTGGACAGTCTCTGTGTCTTTAACAACGTCTCTCACTAGTGACCAGGTTCAATTATAGGGCTGTCCCTACATTAACTCTGGACTGACTGGATCAGGGCCTATGTCTGGCCTGGATGGTTATTGACAGGCCTAGTTGACGGGATACGTGCCTATGTACACAACTGAGCACCTATCTACCCTTTCCCGGTCGTACTGTCACTAGCCCAACAGTGCTCCACCTGTGTGCAACCGCCTAACCTCTCCCTGCTCAGTCTTCTTCACCCAAAGTGGCCCGGCCGTCACCGGGTCCTTTGAGCATCTGGACTTGTATCCCAAACTCTAAACCTCCTCTGATGGGCAATGCTTGCACGCTCCGCGCAAAACACTTGATGAGGCATGCGCGACTCTGTGGTTGAACCTTTGCCTACGGAACCATGCACTGCGCACGCAATACAGAAATAGGCGGACGCCCTGGACGCTCAGGCACACCGCGGGAGCCTCCGGTTGCACAGGAAAGCGCTCCCGGTACAACCTTCCCTAACTCTCTAAAAACATTCCATATGATAAACGGAAGGTGAGGGTGAATGAGTATAGGGAACCTGGCTACACTAAAACAGGAAAAAGCCTGGGGCACGATGCACGTGCATTTGCACGGCAACATGGAGGGATTATATTAACGGGCCTATAAAGGCTTGTCCAGGGTGGCGCTGAGCGGGAGAGCTCACAGCTAGACACGTTGCGACAATGCACGTGTGGTGTTGTGGGGGTGTGTGTGGGTTGTGTGTGATTGTGTGTCGTTGTGTGTGTACTGTCTGTGGTTGTGTGGTGTGTGTGTGTGTGGCGTGGGTGGTGTCGTGTGTGTGTGTGGTGCATTGTGTTGTGTCTGCCTGTGTCTTTCTTCTTTCCCCCCCTATCACCCCTTGGTCCCCCTACCCCCTTTATTAGCATGGTGAAGGACACCCACACACAGGAACACACACACACACAACACACCACACACACACACACACACACACACACACACACACACACACACACACACACAAAACAACACACCCACACACAACACACCCATCAACACACACACACCACACCACAACACAGACCCCACACGCACACACATATACATACAGCAGGCGGGGGTAGGTAGCGAGCGCCTCCAAATCAGTAATTTTCGGGAGAGAGAGATCTTCCCTCCGATCGCGGCTCACACGCTCCACTGCCGATTGCAACTCGCGCCCCTAGCATACAATAGGCTGGACTAATGCGCCCTAAGAATATGTTACGCCGATGTATTTCGCCACCAACACATCGGACCGGACACGCGGGACTGAGGTGGGGTTAATATAATCACCGACCAGAAAAGCCAGGACTGATCCGGTAGTGCGCAGTTCGTAGTACGTAACATAGCCAGGGTCAGGATTGGAGGAAGCAGCATCGTCGTGTGAAGCAGGAGTTCGGGCAACAGGTAGTACAGGAAGATATCCACTGCTTCTAGCTTAGAGCGTTAGTGAGTGGGTAGAGAAGTGGCGATCTGCGCGAGAAGGTGCGGGGACATCGCCAGTAATGAGCCGATCTCAGCAGGAGGTATGACAGAAGGTGGCCATAAAGTTTCACCGCAGGACAGCGTCGGTGAGAACCAACGCTTCAGCACAGAAGTCCTATAGGTCAGGCAACGCCAAGAGGATAGCAAGCCAGCCGCAGGAAAGGAAGGGTAGCCACTGCTAGTGGGGAAGTGCAGCGTGCCCAGTTGCTGGCAAACAGCGCCTTAGAAGTGAGAATCCCAGGACAGGCCACTGCAGGAGAGGGGGATAGCAGCAGGCCGAGGAAAAGGAGGGTAGCCACTGCTAGTAGGGAATGCAGCAGTTACCCAGTGCTGGCATAGTACAGCAGCTTCAGCACAGGAGGTCCAGGACAGACCACTTCAGGAGGATATAGCAGCAGGCGCCAGGACAGGAAGGTAGACCACTGCTAGGAGGGAATGCAGCAGAGGTTACCAGTGCTGGCAAATCGCTCAGCACAGGAGAGAAAGAACAGCACTTCTGGATAACTCCGGACTTGGAAGGTAGACCGCTTAGGGCGAGAGAGGCCTTGGGTGCGGTTTGTGCGCAGCAGACAGTGTAATAATTGACGGTGGGGAATGGTATTGTTCTCTCAGGCACTGGTTCAAGTGCCAACACGCCCATGAATAAAGGGCGGAGGACCATCAGGAGGACTTCCTGAGGTTGTTGGTAGTGGAGAAGTCCTCCAAGTGAGAAGCAGCACAGGGCGAACTGCAATGAGAAGAGCAGCACCTGTGCCATAGATTGCTGCAGAGGAAGCTTGCACTGACAGAGTCGCCAAGGCTTAGTCAAAGCCAGTTGGGATTCTTACAGTCACCCCCCTGTCCCATTCAAGAGTGAGGCCTTAGAGGGTAACACTCCGACACCAAGATCCAATAACAGATTTTGGGGACATGGCCATGTTCCTAAACCTCATAGGCGAGAAAATGGTGGGTTGAAAGCCCATAGGTTGTTGGATCTATTACAGTACCCCCACCACTGCAGGTTGAGTAAGCCTGGGTGTGGGACTTGGACCATTAATAGGTCTGGGAGACATGAGTTGATCCTGAGTGTCTCCGGCGGAGGGGGGGGGAGAATTAGGCCCCACAATCCAGGTGTTACATTGGCGAGTGTCCATGAAGATGATGCAAGCGGTTGGTGGAATCTTCGGTTGGGGGAAAGGAAGGAGGTTTACATTCTGTCGTTTAAATTTTGAAAAAAACTATGGGTACAATGGACAACAATGGACATAGTGAGTGGCTCCGGATATGGAACCTCAGAAGGGCAAGTAGCCAGGTGTCGGTTGTTATGCTAGTAATAGTCCATAGAGTACGGGACAAGAATCACAGATTGTCGGACAAAAATGGCAGAGGGACCTTCAGATGAAGGGCACAGTTCTTGGTGAAAAAATCAGCACGAGGCAGTTGCGAGAGTCTTTAGCTTCACCACAATGGACATCTGGGTGGTTTGGGGTTGTATAGCAATGGAATGGGGACGGGGCGGGGTACACTACACACTATTTGCAGCGGAACTTTTGATAACCACGCAGGGTGCTTATCCAAGCCAATTGTGCTGGAAGTCTTGTAGCAGGAGTTTGGCATGCAAACTCTTGTTGTCATGGTTGAGGTAGTTGAAGAAGGATCCGCTTCCTTTGGTTTGTGATCTTTAGAGAGAATCAACATCCAAATATTGTTTGGCCTTGGCGAGAGTGACATAATAAGCATGGTTACTATACCTAGTGGACCACTATTGAGAACAGGGTACGAACGTTCAGGTATAAGAGACGAGCGTCCAGTAAGGGTGTCTTCGTCTTAGGGAGGAGGCCAATTGCCATACAGAAAAAAGGGGGGCACTTATGGCACCACGACACAGAGACCTGCTGAGAGTAAGAGTCTGTTTGAAAGTGAAGGAAAACAGATTTATGACCCAAATAAAAAGGCAGCTGTTAAGCGGTGCATCAACCTTTGGTATGAAAAAAAGTCTTGGGGTTGTAAAGTGGGTACCTCCAACACAGAGAAAGAAGACAGAGAACATAGAGCTTGGCTTCGGAGTAGAAAGGTCCCAGGTACCAGGTCTCACATGATACTGTGGGAAGAAGCAATGCAAATTGTTACTGTTTTAAACATAGGGTCTTTAACATTGTAGATCCAGGACACCTTTTTGAGAGGTTAACCCTAGTTTTTGGGACAGGACAGTCAATAGCAAGTACCCCAAGTATTGTGGAAGACACAGAGAAATATAAGTCCATTTTAAAGACGGGAGATTTCTGAAAAAAGGGAAAGTTCCAAATGCGATACCCCTGAGTTCGTGGTAGTAGACATACAAGTAGTGGGATACCCCGAATACTGTGGGCGAAATCAGCGTGACTGAAAACAGTATTATTACAGGAATGGGCATCCCAGGACTTAAAGTCATTTTTAATCATCCCGGAGGCTGTGGCATGATCCGTTGAGAGAAAACTGGGGTAGACTCTCCAACAGACACAAGGGACATCACTTGACTTGTAATGAAATCAGAGGACATTGCGTGTTTCAGAATTGGGTCCTGAGAAATACCTAGTGAGGGCATCAGATTGCCATGGGAAACTTAATGATGACATGGGTTTGGAACCAATTAAAGGAATTGCAGGGTATCACAGATTTAATAGGAGAAATACCTTGCCAAAACAGAAGAAATTTTAGTAAAGGTGATAGGAATCACAGCATAGGACAGACAGAAGTACAGCTAGGCCAAGGTGATGCTTCTATAACACGATGATTGGCAGCGCAAAGCTTAACTCAGCGGATCTGCTGGAGAATACTTTTAACTTCACAGTGAGAAGGTGGACGGAGATTTACCAAAGTCCGGGATGATAAATGGGCGTCTCAAAATTGAAATGCCTGATCCCTCAAAAAGAAGGGCCTACTTAACTTTCATGTACTAAGGGAGCAACAGCAGTATGCTGATCTCAGCAGGGGTCACTTGGAAAGGAGCCTAATATGTACTGTCGCTTTAAAACCCTAGGCTTGAGAAAACGGGGAACACAGACAGTGCAAGTGGTGGGCAACACCACGGACTGTGCTGGTCTCTGAAGTGGGAGTTTGGAAAGAGTGTCTGGGACATTCAGAAACGACAACAGATTCCACGAAAAGGGGGGTCTATGCTCAGACAGCAGACAGGGGTGACAGATCTTGATGGGCAGACGGGGGGTTGAGTGAAATAACCTAGGAGTAGGGATTCTGCGAAACGGTTTAGAGAAACAACGGCTCCAGAATACTTTCAACTGGAGCCATTATTGTGCCGAATGTACAGAGGGCATTAGCGCCCGAGAATTTAGAAGTCAGGGGACATAAGGGGTTCATCCTCTGAGGCTAAGGAGTTGATGTCCCGACTGACGAACTAAAGGGATTTACCAAGGAAGGTTCATAGGGGCTGACCATGCAGGGGTTAACATAGGAAAAAATCAAGGGTGTAAATACTCTGTACCTGAGAATCAGAGAAATAGAAGCAGTCGCCGGAGTAGGTCATAGGGGTTTGCCTCTTGCCCTAGGAGACCTATCATGGAGCTGTGGAATTGAATAGGGTATGCAGTAGGGACCTCACAGAGCAGACTAGCAGGGTTAACACAGAAAAAACCTCGGAAACAGAGCTTAGAATTTTTGGGTTAGGAAAAGAGGGCAAACGGATTCATCTCTGTGCTAGGGAAGACACCACTGACCTGGGGGAATGCAGGGATTTACAGTGGGGACTCATAGGCCGACTAGCAGGGTTAAGCCGAAATAACCCTCAGGACAGAACTTAGGGAGGTTACTCAGGATTAGGAGCGTTGGCGCTTCTTCCTTAGCGGGCAGCGACAGAGAGGTGGTTTGACACATTCTTGGAGAGAGAGGTACCCCCACAGGTTTTAGCAACAAGACTGGCAGCATGAGAATCTGCCAAGCGCAGCGTAGCTGGCAAGGAGGGGATCCTGTTCTATTATGTGAATATCTAGTGTTGATGGAAAGTACATGGAGTGTATCTTGAGGACGAGGCAAACATGAGGAGGGCGCCCTTTTGACTAGATGAAGTCCAGTGATGAGGCCAGGGCATGATGCCTCTTGGGCGTCGGCCAGTTCCATAGGGTAAACGTTATCCCAGGTTTAAAGGGGAATCAGGGGAGCGAACGCAAGAGGCCAGAGACTGTTTTAAGTTCGGATGCCAGCAAGCCTTATAAAGAGATCACAACGGCATTGTCTTGCAAAGGGGGTTTGTTTAACCTTACATACGTTACAAGGTCTTCAATCAAGGCTATTATTTCACACCAGATACGGCCTTCACAGTGGGACTGGTACGCAGGCCGGGACAAACTCAGTTGGAAAAATTGCCATCCCACGCCACGGCGCGGTCGGTGGTTTTAATGGGCCGAGCAACTGTTACGCCGATGTCGCCACAAAACCGGGAACCGGACCGTGGGGCTGAGGTGGGGTAATAATCACCGACACGACCACGCAGAGATCCGGAGTGCGCACGTTCGTAGTCGTACTCGCAGGGTCAGGATTGGAGGAAGAAGGCACATTTGTTCGTTATTGAAGCAGGAGGAGTTCGGCCAAAGTAGTCAGGAGTTCCCCGCTTCAGCTTAGGAGGTTGAGTGGAGGGGGTGGTTTGCGCGAGGTGCGGCCTCGGCCTTGACGCCGATCTCGCAGGAGGAGGAGACAGCAGCTGGCCGAAGTTCACCGAGGACAGCGTCGGGGAGGGAGAACCAACGCTCAGCACAGAAGTCCAGGCAGGCCACTGCCAGAGGATACGCAGCAGGCCGCAGGAAAGGAAGGGTAGCCACTGCTAGTAGGGAATGCAGCAGTACCCAGTGCTGGCAACAGCGCTTCAGCACAGGAGATCCAGGACAGGCCACTGCAGGAGGATAGCAGCAGGCCGCAGGAAAGGAAGGGTAGCCACTGCTAGTAGGGAATGCAGCAGTACCCAGTGCTGGCAACAGCGCTTCAGCACAGGAGGTCCAGGACAGACCACTGCAGGAGGATAGCAGCAGGCCGCAGGACAGGAAGGGTAGCCACTGCTAGGAGGGAATGCCGCAGTTACCAGTGCTGGCAATTATGCTTCAGCACAGGAGGTCCAGGACAGACCACTGCAGGAGGATAGCAGCAGGCCGCAGGACAGGAAGGGTAGCCACTGCTAGGAGGGAATGCAGCAGTTACCAGTTGCTGGCAATTATGCTCAGCACAGGAGGTCCGGACAGACCACTGCATGGAGGATAGCAGAGGCCGCCTGCTATCCTCCTGCAGTGGTCTGTCCTGGACCTCCTGTGCTGAAGCATAATTGCCAGCACTGGTAACTGCGGCATTCCCTCCTAGCAGTGGCTACCCTTCCTGTCCTGCGGTGCTATCCTCCTGCAGTGGTCTGTCTGGACCTCCTGTGCTGAAGCACTATTGCCAGCACTGGTAACTGCGGCATTCCCTCCTCGCAGTGGCTACCCTTTCCTGTCCTGCGGCCTTCTGCTATCCTCCTTCAGGGTCTGATCCTGGACCTCCTGTGCTGAAGCGCTGTGGCATCACTGAGGTACTCTACTAGCAGTGGCTACCCTTCCTTTCCTGCGGCCTGCTGCTATCCTCCTGCAGTGGCCTGTCCTGGATCTCCTGTGCTGAAGCGCTGTTGCCAGCACTGGGTACTGCTGCATTCCGTGTGTGTGTGTGTGTGTGTGTGTGTTTATGTGTAATTTATTATTTATTAAAAAAAATAAAACATTGTTAAAAATAAAAAAATTATAAGATTAGCGCAGACACACAAATACATACACACACACATATACATACATACACATGCATACATATATATATACACACACATACACACACACACACACACACACATACAAACATACACATGCATACATATATACACACACATACAATTAGATTGTAAGCTCCTCAGAGCAGGGACTCCTTCCTTAATGTTACTTTTACAGTATGTCTGAAGC